>JAAEAF010007945.1:0-46254 GCA_011037195.1 Triatoma infestans
TAGGTGGGTAAGCGGAATCAGTAAAGTCACATTCCAGGTGATGATTTTATCTGAACCTTCGGGTCAGATGCTATCCACTCAGGAGACTTCAAAACAGTATTTCCGGTTGCAACATCAATTTCACACAAAATTTTAAAACTATCATAATTCGGGTTTCACGGGACAGTTGTACGGTCCTTTTTTGAATGAAGTCGTTCGAATCAGTCTCCAGTTGGGGAAAAAGATAATTCTCAAGTATATCGAGGTATGTTATTCCTGTAACAGTGTTCTCAGCAAATAAAAAAGGACCGTACACCTTTTCCCGTGAAACCGCACAAAACACCTTAAATTTTGGAGAGTCTCTTTCATGTTGCTTTTCATAACAATTTCATGTGGTTTTTCTGTACCCCATATTCTAACGTTATGGCTGTTCACCTTTCCATTTAAATGGAACGTTGCCTCGTCTCCAAACACTACGCGCGATACAAAATGTTCATCGTCCATCATGTACCAAGAACGAAGTTACAAAACTCCACGCGTCGTTCTAGGTCACCCTTACGAAGAGCTTGCCCTTGCGAAGTCTGTATGGTTTCAAATGTAATCGTCGACGCAACACTCGCCAGACGGACATCGAAGGCATGTTGAGCTGTCGAGCAGCGCGGCGAACAGATTTCTGCGGGCTGCGTGTGAAACAATGGCGGACGCGCTCCACGTCTGCATCGGTCACTCTGGGACGGCCCGGTGATTTGCCTTTACACAGACAACCTGTTTCTCGGAATTGTTCATACCATCGTCTAATGCTGTGTGATGTAGGAGGATCAACACCATACCTATTACGAAAGTCACGCTGAACAGTTATTACAGACTCACACTGCGAAAAACGTAGAACACAAAACGCTTTTTGTGGTCCTGACGCCATTTTCACTAGAACTGAAGCGCGCTGCTGCTACCTAGCGGGAACCATGTAAAACTTGAGAGTTTCCTCTTTCCAACAGTACGTTGTTGGCGCATTTAGCTCAAATAACAGAATAGTTATGATTTTATGAAATCGGATGATTCTTTTTGATACGCCCTTATATTCCGTCGTTTCTGACCGCTTTCGGTTTCTTATCCATCGTTGATTAAGGCTTTATCAAGTTCGTGTAGAGAATTGACTTCAGTTTTATACTTGTGTCCCGTACTATACTTGTATTGATATTTAGACGAAATATCAAGTTTGAATTTTCAGAAGTTTTCTCTATTTTTTTTTGTTTTTTTAGTTATACTCACCTCATCTACACAGGCCAACCTATATTAAAAAAATAATAAAAAAACTTGTTTTTTATATTTAGAATACATGAAAACATGTATTTCGTGTAAAATCTCAATTTCGAAATTTCTAAAATGATTGCAATTACTTCCAACTGTGTGGAAAAAGTAAAACTGCATACTCATAAAAAATAAATTTTAATGCTACCAAAGAATACAATAATTGTTGAACTCGTGCGAGTGTGCAAGAAGCTTTTTTTAATAATTGGGTCACTACAAAACCCAAAAAAATCGCAGAAAACTTGAAACTTGCTATTCAAGTTAAAAAAAAAACCCTATGGCACAACAGCCCATGAAGGGCCAAGGCTTGCCAGACGGCGATTTTAGTAGAGGGGGGGTGGAAGCACGCTGCAGTTCCCATACCGTGTAGTTCCGACCTTCGCTACCTAAGGCGCTATTAAACTAGTAGCTTGCCCCACTTTTTATCACGATGCTTGATCAACACCGATTTTGTCCTCAAGGGGAATCGAACCTTGAATTCTCGCACGAAAGGCGAGTGCGCTAGCCACTAGACCAACGCGTGAGAACATTCCCGTTTAAACAGAACCATAAATAGTTTTCAAATCGTCAGGCCTTAAAATTATAATGAGATGTTTATATGGCAATAGCCAGAGGAGTTTTTAAAGAAAAAAGAATTCATTGTTACTCTGTACGTTTTGGGTACCATTGGTATCCCTTCTTCTAGGAGCTGTGCAAGTTTTATTTGGAGTAAAGGTACATTATGGTAGTAATTTTTTTTTATTTGTTATACAAAAACTATGCACTTTTTCTTCATTAAAATACTGTACAATTAGAGCTCCTGAAGGACACCAAATGGTACCCGAAACTTAGAGCAACAAAACATGTTCTGTAAAAACTTCTCTCTGGCCATTACCGAATAAATATCTCATTTTATTTTTTTCTTTTCCCTTATTCAAATTTTTCGCAATTTTCACAGAAAACTGTTTCAACAATTTTCATTAAATTTTGCACAACTAACTGCACACATGATTCTCTAAGACTTTTATTTGAAATATTTCCTTGGGAAAATTAGTTTTTTGAGGGATTAGTAACGTTAAACTTCTCTCTTAAGTTCCACTTCAGTATAATATATGGTTCTAACACTGATATAGTATTAATATAAATTAGAAGCGTTGCTGGTTTCAAAATTTTGAAAAAACAAAAGTTATCTTTACAGAATAAACTTTTTGAGTATTTTTTAGAATTTTTTCTAAAACGGTTACAACGATTTCGTTTAAACTTGATATGCTAATTGAATAATTATAAAGCTATTACTTTTGTTTGAAACATTAAAGAAAAAAATAGATTTTTCGATAGTTGTGTCGAATTTATAGGGTTAAATTTCAAGTATTATTTGGTGCACACTTGTGGATAATGATGTAACTACTTTTCTACCTGCCTGGAGGTAAGTACTTGTCCGCCCATCTATCAGGAACAATTAGAGCAATTTGAAATTGAAAGGAAATTTGTCATTTTATGTAATATAACTAAACAGGAGTATTAATCAGCCCCACTGAGTGATAACATCAGTAAATTTTATGATACTACCATCCAAGATACATTGATAGGATCTCTAGATTTCCAAATTTGAAAAACAAAAAAACATTTTTGGGCGTAATAATGAGTGTATGTCTTATTTCTTTCTTTCACCTGGATTCTCCCCAAAAAGGGACTTTATCCGAATCTGATTTTTTTTAGTGTTTATTTTAATTTTTTTTTTTTGTTGGTTAAATTTTAATTTTTGTAAAACCCGTTTATTAATATTTTATTTTTATTTAATTTTGTTAAAGATTTCTACGTTTATTTTATTGTATGTTTTATTTTAATTTTTATTTTTATCATAAATTAATATCCGTAGGATAATACAGTAATTTGTATGTTGAAGCATGAATATAAAGTTGGAGGTATATATATTGTGCGGTATATATACAGTAATTATATTAAAAATCAGTCTTATTGTGCATTGTTTATTTTTAATTTTGGTTTAATTTTGTTTTATTAATTTTTTATTATTTTATTTGTTGTTACAATTTTTTGTTTATGTTTATTTTATTTTTTTAATTGTTGAATATTAATAATTGTATAAGTAGGTGGATTATTGTAATTAAGTTTTTTGGAAAAGTTTTTAGTTATAAAATTTTATTTTATTTAATAAATTAATCAGCTTTTATTGCTAGACATTTATATATATATACATATATATATATATAATTTGGTTTAATTTTTTGATAAGTAAAAATTTAAATATTAAAACAATTTGTTTGTAATTTAGTCAATATTTTTGTAATAATTAATTTGTAATATTATAATCATTAAAGCTTATTTTACATTTTTAATTTTTATAAATTTAACAACGGAATCAATTTATATTGTTCTCTGTTTCAGTTATCTAGATATATTTTAAGCCAGATCCACAAATTGGGCTCCAATGTTGGCCCAAAATTTTTTGTTTGTAGCATGCATATATTTGAGTGGTCAGCATCGATTAGCGTGCAGGTAAACCTTGGTTTACTTTTATACGCGCAACAACCTCCAGCCAATTCTAGAGCCCAAATGCCAGCCACTATTAAAGGATGGATTTAGGTATTCAATATCTGTTGCCCCACAATCATTTCTTCTGAGAATGCGGGGGTTAGGGAGGGAAAGGGAAGACAACAAACCGCCTTTCTTGACGCGGATTTTTTCTTTTATGTAAAATTGTTATTGAACAAGAAAAAACCATGGAATATATGCTGAGATATTCAATTTTGTATATAGAGAAATTCTCTGCATTTTGGTTGCTATTATTCCCCAATTGTTCAACCAATTGTTCAGTCAAATAAGGCAAGAAACATATTCATATTAGTTGTGAATAAAAACAAAAACACCTATGGCACTTAGTCCATAGGCTTGCCAGACGGAAATTTGTACTGGTGGAGGGACGCGTGGTAAGCACGCCGCAGTTCCCTCGCCGTTTTAGTTCTGGCCTTCGCTACCTGGTAACTTAGCTTTCCACTTTCTCTTACGAAGCATCGATCAGCAGGATTCAACACCGATTTTGCTGTCATAGGATTCCGTGAATTTTTCGCTTCAAAGGCGTTGTGCACTAGCCACTAAACCTACGCGTGAGGACGCACAAACTATCATTAAATAACCACAAATACGTCCTTCTTGTCCATTTGTTATTGACTGCACTCAATCAGGGCGAATTTTTTCAAAGACCTCAGAAATTTTTTTTTAAGGTTTTTCTACAGTAGTGACAGGTTTTAAGATGCAATCAACTTTATTTTCTAGGTATTCCCAGAGAAAGTAAGACAGAGGCCACTGAATAAGACCGTGCGTGGCAATTCATTTAACCTGTTACGTGGTTATCTTCACATTACGAGTTGGGACAAACTATCATGCTGAAAGTACATCACCTTCCGGCGTTCTAGAAGGGGGACCTTTTTAAAGCAGATCTAGGACAACTTCTAATCTTAAGAAATGAAGACTTCGTCTTGTGTTCAAAGTTCTATTGTAAAAATACGAATCTAAAATTTGATCTGCTATTAGGCCGCATCGCACATTAATTGAAATTATTGTCTGATCCCTTATCCGATATATAATATCTGGATTTTCATCTGCCCATACTCGGAAATCGCTTTTATTCAAAAATCCATTATTCGTAAATTTACATTCATCACCTCATGAGATATGCTTTTAAAATAAAATAAAAAAGAATAAATCAATTAAAGTAAACAAAAAACTTCTTTAATTTTGAAATTGAAGTTTTCAGCAAACATACTGCGGATTTTTCTTGTTCAATAACCATTTTTCATGAAAAATCAAATTGTTTAGAATTCGTTAAACAAAGTATGCGGCCCAAATAAAAATAAAAATGTTGGTTTCAAAATCTCTTATTTCTGCGGCTTAAAAAAAAAAATGGCCCTAAATTAAGTAAGGCGTCCTCAGCCTGAAAAGGCCTGTGACGGGGATAAGGCTAAACAAACCAACAAATGGCTTGAGTCTTGACGAAATTTGCAATAAAGCTGGCAAATTTGGGGTTATGCCAATTCTATATAGGGTGGTTTGGAGGTAATCGTGGCCTTTGAGTAGGCGACAAGCGGTCCCACAGTCTCTGCCCCAGGAGAGGAGGTCGCCGGAGAGGAGAGATAAGTTAAACCCAAGGCTCAGTACCGGCTGCATTGAAATAATGCGCTTTCAACCAACATCGAATTGCGGCGGCCATTCTGCTCCAGGAAAAGGCTGAAGAAGGGGATTGGCGAAGGTTGGCTACGGCTTCTGCTAATGAATCAGCCTTCTCGGTTTCCGGCACGTTTACATGCCTGGGAATCCATTGCATGATTATAATGCACCCACTTTTTCCGAGCTGTTGCATGTTAAATTTGTCACCCTTGAATAAATAAGTGGGGATAAAGAACTAGCTCAATATGAGTGATGATTCTTTCCTTTACGGTAATTGAACCGCCACCAATAAGATTGGTGACATTATTCGAGACTCTTCTGGACGATCCTGAGACGATTATTGCAGTATAAATTTTTATATTAATCACAAAAAATGCAATAGTACAGTCTTCTTGCAACTGTACACATAATGCTAACGACGACTTGTGCTAAACTTTTTTTCCTGTGCCTAATAGTTATTGTAAGAACTCTGCACAGCCTCCATCAATGTAAACCAAGTTCAAAATAATCTTTCAGGCTTTTTGTTTCTTCTTCTTCCTAACAGAACCTACCTATCCGTTGCCAGGCCCATGCAATGCATGTGTTTATTAAATCTATAATTGTCAATAAGGAAGCTAATAGATATCGTAATGGCCACACGGCCTTTCTGGAGTAATTCTGCAGTAAGCCTGCCCGAGTAGCAATTAATAAACTTTTTATTCCTCTGGCCTGGGATCTTAACACACCCTTCTTGTAATGCTTTAATGGCTGCACTCCTGAGGCACTTTGCAGTGCCGCAGAAAGGTTCAGGTTTAATTAGAGTCCTAATATAGCCCTCGCAGGCCAGGCGATCTGCCGCCTCAATGCCCGTGTACCCAAGCTAAAAAAAAAAATTATTTTGGCTACTAATTTCTGTGAGTATACCCAAGCAATCTCACACCAGCCTTAATCTGACGTAAGGCTGGTAATTTCTTTCAAAGCTGTTTGGCTATCTGAGTAAATGGTGACTCTGCAGTTTTGTACTTCCCGTCTTTTCATCTCAGTAGCACAGATAATTATTGCAACTAGCTCTGCTGTACCTAGGTTTACCGAGATGTCACACCTCAGATTGACCCATCAATTAGCTTGCTAATCCTCTTTTTTTGTTCTATTTACTCTGGTACTTTTCGAACTTCATAGGAATAATGCCGCTTTTGGGACACTAAAGAAACCCGCATTTTTCTTAGTGCCACTGCAATCTATTATATGAAATGATGCTTGAGATTGCAGCTTTGATTTCTGCATCAAAAGTGGTGCATCACCAGACTAAAATTACCACTTAAGATTTCACGCAGAAGAAAGGATTGCCCACTAAGTTGATCAAAAGCGCCTCCATCAGGACAGCCGAGCCAATTGAACTGTACAAGAAGAAACTTCATCTTCGCACAAATTTTCTCCCAAACCTCCTCCTTTTAATATGCCCAAACAACCTCCTTGTATAAAAAAATAAACAGAAGATCTAGAGAAACAATGATAATATAATAAACATAATTACAATGTCATGTACATTATAATTATATACCATATAAACAAAGTATGTGAAAAATCCAAATGTTTCGTTCCAAAAAACTGAAAGAAAATGGCCAATTTTCAAGGTGACTGAACGCCATATTTGGCGTCTGTCCAATTTTTGGCGCCCAACATGTGTGGTCAGCGTATGGATCTGGTTTTAAAATGATATCACGTGCTACAGCTTTGTAAGCTAATCAACTGAATTTTCCTTAATTTTGGAAAACCAAAAATTATACAAAATTAAAACTTTCAAAGTTAAAAATTTCTCATTGCTGCTGCTTATTTAAAAACTACACTTTACTTTTACTTTCTCATCCATGTCAAAAGAGAAAGCATTGCAATCGTGTCACACATTTGAAATTGAGTTTCCGAAAATATATATTTTAAGCAGGAGTAAAGTCCTGTAGTAAGGAAGGGATTAGCTCAACTGTATCTGTGTGCTCCCAAGCGGAGGTCCTCAGTTTGAGTCCAGCAGTGCTGCCCTTAGATTTTCTGTTCTTTGTAGCCTGTACAGCTATCCTGTAGTCATCACTAATGGACAGAGTGGTGTCTGTAACGGGAGAAGACTGCCTGGAGGCCGGCAGAGAAGGCTTTGGTACAAAATAGATCTTTCAGGTCGCAGAGCATTATACCCTAAAAGAAATTCCAAGATCCTCTACAGAATCAAAAAAATGGAACAGAGTATTTCAAAAAAACGCAAGATTACAGGCAGCTCAAACTTGGTTTTACATTAGTTATCTTTAAAAGGGATGGGTTTCAGAGAAAATATCTGTCGTTAGATTTCAAATGTAAGGGAAGGATTGATCTATACGCTGCCTTTTTGGGCAATGGAAAGAATAGAGGAACATTTGTATCAAAGGTTTTAAAATTAATATTTTAGAGGAAAAAATATATTCAAAATTCCAAAGAATCCAGAGTTTAAACCTGATTTACCGGTACAATGTCTAAGCCAGCGAAATATTTAATAGGATGTAAAAGCAGAAATTACCGTTTTTCAATAAATAAATTAAAAAAAAATTATTATCTTTTATGTATTACTTTTTTTCTATTAATGTTCAAAATATAGCCCATTGTGATTGATTGTAAGCCAGGTAAATTTGGCTGTTCCACCAGCTGTTGGATCCTTCGCTGATTCCATCCTTGGATTTAGAAAACTCCTGCACTCCACTTTGAATACGGTGTTTTCAATTTTCTCCCGCAAGGAAAATGTGCCATGGATCCAAACAGATGGGATAATTCAATGCTATCAAGTTAATTCAGTTTTATCTTTAGTCTGATGGGCGTTGTGTGACCAGCTATCTTACTGGAACAAACATTGTGATTGACCAAAGCTGTATATAACGCTGGCCCATTTATGAGTACATTCTATCTAGTTGTTGGCTGTAATTATCATGGAATTCATGGACAGTCCATCGAGAATTATTTCTTGATGAATTATTCCTTTATAGTTCCAAATCTCACAACAACGACTTTTTTTTTCAAATAAGCTCGTCTTTGCATCCCTATTACCCTTTGCCTATTGACCGTAACCCAACCATTTATATCAGTCTCACCAGGATTTTGCCACTAAATCCAGTTCTCATCAAATGTCACTTTTCCTTTGTAGAAGCGCATGTCAGACGGATTTTGGGAAGAGAAGCTGGCAAGTATCCAATTTCCTGGCTGCCAGTTGAGATTCAATTTCATGCAACATTATTCTACATCTCCTTTTTACCATTCACCATACCATGGAGATTGTGACAAACGGTGCCATTGCCAGTTCTGCAACAAGCGCACGAGTACTTATGGTTGGATTTGACTCGACTGCTTCCGGTAAAGCCTCATCAACGTACATGATGGCCGCCCTGAACCTGTCGTCTTTCTAAGGTCGTATCATTACCATTTAATTTTTGACAGCATCACCGGGCAGAACGCTGATCAGGAACATCTTCCTCTTTGATTTCACATAGAGCCATCACCAGCTGTACACTGATTTTTCCCAGTAGTGACGTAAAATTACTAATATATGGTAAGACATAATCATGGTTTTCTACAAAAGCTCCCAATTGAACTGACTATTTTAAGGGGACATAATATGTTCATAAACCTCTACATAATCTAAAGATAAATATAATATTGTGTTCGTAAACATCAGACATATGTAGATTGGTTTTAAAGTGCACGGAAATTTTTAGTTCGAAAAACGGCCATTTCTTTTGATGCACCCTATTATTTAAATCACAAATCAAGCAACAGCATTGAGAAATATCAAATTTTAATCTAGGATTTTTAGCAGAATTTAGATCAAATTCAGCACATGGATTAGCTTGACCTGCAAAATCTCAAATGGTTGTCAAATTATGGAATCTTTGATTTCAGTAAAATCTATAATTGTTTGGGAGTGCCTGGGTAATAAACAGGGCTCAATCTATATTTATCTCATCTTTTAAATCGTTTTTTTTTTTCAAAACATTCGTCCATCTTGAGAAATAATAGTTGTCAACATATCAATACATACACACACATACTTACACGCAGTATTTTATGATTCAATGGAGATAAATAAATTGCTGAAACCCTCTGTAGATGACAAGAGACTACAGAACACATGCTACAGATGCTATCTGAAACAGGTAATACCAGAAATACTTTTTCTGCTTTAAATACGAATTCCAGGGCAATGATGGAAGATGAAGTATTCGAGGATTAATATAGACAGTATGGATCCTTTGAGGATTAGTATAGAGCGTTCTGTTTTGAACGAAGTTTATTTGATTCCTCTCTATCTGCAAATGTGCAAATGAAAACCATAATCGTTTTTTTTTACAATGCCCACCGCCATTTGGCGGGGTGCAGCCCAAAATAGTTTGGGTACAGCCCAAATAGAAATAGCGTCTTCTCCCTCTGCTTTATTAATTTTGGAAGAGGCATTATAGCTTTCTTTGATGTAATCAAGCGAAATTGCTCAAATTTCTTATAATCAAATCGGCCAATTTTTAAAAGCGCTTAAAAATGGCTAGAACTTTTTTTAAGTTGATACAAGCATAAACTGAAAGTAAAATGGATTCGTAATAAGCAACTTAAAAAGCTGTATCCCTGTCCCCCTTTTGCGGAGATCTATTCCTGCCATAACTTCTGGGACGCTTACAGCCCAGGTAATTCTAGGGCGTCTTCCGTTTTAATCTTTCTCCAAAACCTTTCTTGGCTATTCTTCATGCGACGGCGGTTTTTCACTCAAACATTATTTGCAAAACATTGTTTTTAACATTCTCCAGGCGCCGCCTTGCTTTGATATTCTGCAAATGTTGAAATTTGGAAATTGCACAGCTTCTCCTCCAAAAGCTCATTTTGACTGTCAAAAGCTTTCGTGAATTACTACCCTTAAGTGATCCCATAATTTGTCTATAAGCATGGTGCAAGACACTTTCCATGAAAAGAGTGTAAAATTCTTGTTATAGTCGGTAAAGATACCAGCTTATTCTACAATTCAGAGATTAGCACAGGGATCATGGCTTTAATTCGGTTAACTTTCATGTCCTCGACTTTGTCCGCTGTGGCGTCTTTAGTGATCATTAATCCGTGGCATTTGAATTCAGAGTTACTATACAAGCTCAACCCATCCAAGGTATTCTTGTCCGTAGATAAATTAAATGCCTTGTATTCCGTTTTGCAAACTTCCAGACCACGTATTCTGCAAATGCGGCAATTAAATTTTCTTATCCTTCACTCTTATCGTTAATCGGATGCAAAATTGGATCTGGTCATCATTCTTCATTCTTTCCTTCTTCATCTGGATTCTTCTGCATTAAATTTTTCAATACTTTTTTCAGCGCTTACTCATTATAGAGACTGAATAACAAGTGTGACAGGCTGCATCCTTGCTTCAGCCCTGTGGTGATTTGGGGAAATATTTCACTTTTCCGAAAATATCTAAGGCGCCGCAGTCCATGAAGCCTTGCCAGACGGCGATATGGGGGCGTGTATTAAGTTTCTCCCGCCGTCTAGTTCTGGCCTTCGCTACGTTGATTCACTACCAATTGTAGCTTCCCAATTTTTTCTCACGGTATTAAACCTACACCATTTTTGCCTACACAAGAACTGAACCCTGAATTCTCGTAGCAAAAGCGAAAGTGCCGCTAATTCTTAGTGATTGTAAATCTGGATGATATCGCACCACTTAATCTAATGGATGCTTCGATCACTATCATACAGACCTTTGCGTACTAATAAATTTCCAAATCAAGGCTTCACCAAGTTTCTCCAATGGGTATTGAATCGTAGGTTCTTTTAAGACCTACGAACATGATATGAGCTCACGACCATCAGGACAATCCCTTTTACTAGTAGCTGCAATGCCATTAAGATACCTCCCCCCCCCCACACACACACATAAACAGAAACCAAAATTCTGTTTAATCTGTTAGGTACGCCATTGTAAGTGAGGTTCAAGAATCCTATTTTTAACAAGAATCCTATTTTCTAATAAACCTCGAAAGGTAGGTATTCCTCTGTTTACCTGAAACACACTATCCCTCCCCCACATTTCTTCTGGCGCAAAATCCTTGCGCTTTCTTGTCCACCACACTCGTACAGATAGATGCCCTTTGTTCCAGGCACCCAGCAATTGTAGCTTTTATACTTTCGATTTTCTTGTAAGGTTTTCTATTTTTCACTTTTCCAAAAATTAAAGCTTTAGTGATTATTACAGAGTAGACATAATAATGAATTATTAATTTTACATAAAGATAATAGATAAGAAGTTATAGAATTGGTTTACTACTAGAAACTAAAAACAATTAATTTCATTAAAAAAAAAAAATAATTAAATTATGATTTTTTTTATTAATTAGAGTTAATTATTTACGTTTTGCATTTTAATTTTTTTTATTTTAGTTTAAGAAAAGAGTTTTTAAATATACCTTCTCTAGCTTCAGTTCAAGCGATTTTGAGTTAAGAAGTTCATCTAATTTTCAACACTTTTCAATAAATAGTTTTTTAAAAAGCAACTTTAATTCTTTTTTTATTTTTAGTTATTCGCGATTTCCTCAAAAATGGCTCCAACGATTTTCTTTAAACTTCGTATACTATCTACACATATAAATGTTTTTTACATTTATCTACACATTTGGGGGGGGGGGATTCTGGGGGAGGAATACGTTTAGCTTATTTAAAAAGTAACACTTCAATATTAAAAGCATTCTTTTTTCTTTGTTTGGAGGGACCAATGCACTGCGATCTTACGATCTAATGTGCTATGCCCCCTGGGTGCCACAAGCTGCCCACAGCACCCAATCAGTTGTCCCAGGCGAACATCGTCTTTACAGTTAAGATTCCGAAAGGAGGGTATATACCCCTCCGCCACCTGGTAACCCCTCAGGTTCTTAAATCTTTTCTGGGTGGCAGCCTCGCAGTCGTTAGGAGATGTAATGGTGTTTCCTCCATCTCCCCACAGAATCTGCATGTACTGCCACTTTTCAAACCTAACTTCGTCAGGTCTCCTTTGAGTCGAGAACCCGTAAGAATGCGGAGTTTGTTCTTACTCAGGCTGATGCAGGCCTCCGATCTCCATTGGTTATAATTTCCCAGGTAGATCTTGGCCTGCCGCAGTCCAGGGGAAGGAGTTCCAGACTTGAGACTTCCTTGCCTCCTCCTTCCTGAGTTCTTACAAGAAAAACTGGTTGCTGACCCTACAAAAGGTTCAGACCCTACAAGCGGGGACGCAGCACCTATCTTTGCCAGTGCGCCGGCCATCTCATTCCCTTCAATGCCAACATGCTATGGCACAATTAAAAGAATTAATTGTATCCAAATTTGTAGAAAATCGATTAAACGGGAATACAAATTTATAAAAAATGTTTTTGAGCTTTTAATTTCCTATTTTGAGATCCCCTGAGCTCGAAAAATATTTCTTTGAGTGTAAGTGTGTGTGTGTTTAAACAAAATATCTTAAAAACGGAAAAATTAAGGAAGTTTGAAACTTGGTATTCCATTTAGGTATTTACCACCACATCAGGACACGAAAGTTTTGGGCAAAATCCATCAAGTAGAAGTCCAAATTTATTGATTTTTTTTTCTCACTTCAGTTTTTGGTAATTTCCTCAAAAAATGGTTGAAACGAATGTTTCCTTAAACTTCATGTACCCTATGGCGCAACAGCCCATGAAGGACCAAGGCTTGCCAGACGGCGTTTGAATAGGGGGGCGTATGGTAAGCACGCCGCAGTTTCCACGCCGTTTAGTTCCGGCCTTCGCTACCTAGGGCGCTACCAACTGTAAGCTTCCCACTTTTTATCACGATGCTGGGTCAACACCGACTTTGCCCTCACGGGAATCGAACCCTGAATTCCTCGCACGTTACATCTTGAAAGCTATTGGAGCAATCCCTGAAAAGAGGTTTCATTGCAATATGGGCGAAACATAGGTTTATAGTAAACCACTTGACGAGGTCTCAACCCGGAAATTCAAGGTGTTTTTCATAAAACAAAATAATTACCTTCTCTTTTTCAATTAATTAATGATTATTGTTTTCCCCATTACCATACATACTTTAAAAATTAATAACAAAACGCATTATTAATAAACATGTGTCCAAAACAAATTAAATAAAGTAAAATAAAAATACAATATCTTTAATGGTTATAAACACGTGGTCAGTCAGTGACCGTCAGTGTAGAGTCTGTGCAAAATTCACGTTTAATATTTACAAGAAATATTAGGTTGTTTTTCTACATGTAGAACTAAAAATAAGAACTTAATTGTTTTGAATAACAAAGATTAGAAAAATTCATTATAAAAGATTAGATTAGATTCAATGGATGGAGGGGGGAGTTGGCTGTGTAGCCTACGTCACCGCGACCCCCAACTGGCACCGCATAAGTTGGAGTACCCTCTCCGGTCCTGTCACTTATCTGAACTTTGGAGTCCTGGGATGCTTCTAGGTGGTCGGTTAGAAGCATCCCTAATCAGAGCACCCTCTCGAGTCCTGCCTGCTTTATTAATAAAGATATAATGTTTACAAACACAATCTTAAATCTATTTACATTTTGAATAGACATAACTTGTAATAAGATATATCCCGAATCTTAGGAGCTAAAAATTCATCAATTTTAATATGATAGCAAAAGCTGAGTTAACGAAGCTTCGCTAGGGCAAGTCATTTTTTACCATTTACATAATTTAAGGGTCTTCATTGGTTTTTCAGGGAACCCTATCTCACCCTTAAAAAAATATATCTTAAATTAATATTTAAGGTAATTCAGACATGAAGGTAGGGAGTTACGATTGACACCTCCAAAACATGATCGAAGATCGGGTCGAAGAAGGTGGTCGGGTGGAAAATTGATGGGTTTTCACTTTCACTTGGAAAAAATGGTTTTGGCATGCATACCCACGGTACAGATGACGCGCCCAAGGAATTCAAGAAATGACCCCACTTGGTGCGTAGTTTGACTCCAGTTCGAGTCCAGCGTATAACTAAATTTTATATTTGTTTAAAAAATGTTAATAGTAAAGTAGGTGCTTCCGCCCCCATCCACGACACCTAATTTGGTAGTTGGACGTTAAGCCCGCCTGAAAAAATAGGCAATTACTTACTTGGTGCGTAGTTTGGGTCTATCACTGGAAACTATCTTGGTCTAGCGCCAAACTTGAAAAATTGTTCAATTTTCCACAAAAAGGATCTGCTAAGAGTCTATTTTGTAGTGATTTCGTGAGGCAGGCGATCCCTCCATTAGATCTCCTTCTTAGCTCTCTCTATACCCCAAAAAAAGGTATTATCCTACATACATAAATTCCAAACACTTTTATCCGGGACTTTTTTTTTTTGGCGGGGATTCTGGAATGAAAAATTCGTTAATCAGAAATGCAACTTTATGGGAATAGGCGTTTTGAGGTTTTTCGTTGGGAGGAGGGCGATTCTTGTAAACAATTAAGTTTTAACGAATTTCTTTAAGCTTCCTTTTCCAACAAAATTATTTTAGAGAGTTTGTGGGTGGGGGGGGATGCCCCAAGGGTTATCTACTGCAGGCAGTTACTTGGGGAGTGGCGACCCCACCTACGTGTTACCACAGCTAAGTACCCAAAATCCTTTCCCAGAATAGTACACAGTCCAATACAACTACCCACACTCTACCCTTTACAGACAGGGGACAAACACAGTACACAAACTAGGGTCTCCGTCCCTAGTTAATTGACGTAAGCTAAGGGAGAAATAAGAGATTAGCTCAGTGGTCAAGCAGAGTAACGCAGAGTTCCCGGGTCCGAATCCAGTATACTGCCCTTAGGTTTTTTTGCTTCTTAGGAGCCTCTACAACTCACTGTCCGGTGATGGGCAGTGCTTTCTGTAGCTAGAGAACAATGGAGGCTGGCAGTGCACTGAGACTGCTCCCGGGGGCACAATAGATCTTTCAGGTTGCAGAGCAATAATCCCTTATAACTACTCATCTCTTTATTTATCCATGGCGGGGGGGGGAGATCTGTAAGTTAGATTTAAATTAAAGTTGCTAACTCCCCTCAGGTATTCATTGATTATTAATAACTTCACCAACATTTTGGTTATTTTTTATTGCCAGCCCCAGCTAAACATTATAAACGTTGCATTTTTTATAGAAAATGTGTTAATTAAATTAGATTAAAATGGTGTAAGAGAAAGTCGTGTGAGTGTTAGTACACCAGGGTTTCCTTTTCCAGTGTGGAAAATATTGGCAAAATTACACACAAGGCTAAAATCAAATTCCCTCAATTAAATAGCAAAGCCAAGTTAATAAAATATTTGAAAACTCTTTAGGAATTTATTTTATTAAGATTTATTTTTTATTAATTTATTTACTATTATTTATTTATTATTTTACTTTTATTTATTTATTTTTTCTGGTAGAAATATAATCAATAACTAACAAGATTGTTTTTCTGTTTTTTTTTTGTTTTTTTTTTTTTGGAAACATTGCAGGAGTGGAACGACGTAAATCTGAGGTGGAACGCTAGCGAATTTGGCGGAGTTAAGGACCTCAGAATTCCACCACATAGGATATGGAAACCAGATGTCCTTATGTACAACAGGTAATTTTGTTTTTTTACATTCTATTTATTATTAGTGAGAGGAATTTTTTGGGATTGTGCCAGATTTTTCCCATGTCTTTATGAAACAGCATATAGCAAAAATCAAAAGCCAGAGAAAACTTCAAAATTAGTATTCCGTTGTACACATAACCACCGGCATTAGACATAAAAATCTCTGGCAATATCCATCAACCGGATGTTTCAGCTTTACTGAATGTTTAATTGTTTCCGGTTTTTGGGATTTTTCTCAAAAATGGCTCAAAAGATTTTCCTTAAACTTTATGTATCAAACTACATATACCATTAGTTAAAACTTCCATTATTTAAAAGATTTCTCTGAAAAAATTCAATTAAGGGCATTTTGAGTGGGGGAGGGAGTTAGGGTTAGGTTTTCCTATAAACTGCTATTTCAGTTTACTACACCAATTCTATTATCTAAATAGTATTATTTAAAATTATATAAAAAATACCTATGGCGCAACAGTCCATGAAGGGCCAAGGCTTGCCAGATGGTGATTTGAATAGGGAGCGGGGTAGTAAGCACGCTGCAGTTCCACGCCGTTTAGTTCCGGCCTTCGCTAAATGGGTAGGGCGCTACTAACTGTAGCTTCCCACTTTTTATCACGATGCTGAGTCGACACCGACTTTGCCTTCACGGGAATCGAACCCTGAATTCTCGTACGAAAGGCGAGAGCGCTAGCCATTAGACCAACGCGTGAGGACAATTCAAATTATATATGTTATTGAAATTCCGCATTTCAAGAAAATTTGGCTGAACAAAAGTGCGTTTTTTTTGTGAAAACTATGTTTCAAGTTTCTGCTATATTTCTCTGAAATATCTCCAACGATATTCTTTAAGCTTGGAATGTGAACTACACATATAAAGAGCTAAAACGTTTATTTGCATTATTTCTTCTAGTAAAGTCATTTAAGGGTTTTTTTGGCGGAGAGGTGGGGTTAAGTTTCCTTTAAAGTGTTATTTTAGTTGATTCTACAAGTCTATCATCTTAACAATATTAATTAGAAATAAATATGATGGCAAAATTCCGAGTTTTAAGAAATGAGTAAACTGGAAGTACGTTTTTACTGAACAGTTTTTTTTTAGTTTTTGTTGTTTTCTCCATAAAACCACCGAAGAATTTCATTAAATTTGTTGGTATGCAACCAACAGGTTATCTTTTTGTCGGTATGCAACCAATTTTGAATTCAAACTGTTACTATGACGAACAAAATGACCATTGACCGAATAATTGTTGCCTATGATGTAGCCCAAGAACCATAAAACATTTTCATGAACATTAGTTTTCTCTTCTTTTTTTTACATATTTGTTCAAATTTGAATTAATGTGTGATTATTTTTTATCTTTTATTTTTCAGTGCTGACGAAGGTTTCGATGGCACGTATCCAACAAACGTAGTCGTTCGAAACAACGGTAGCTGTTTATACGTGCCTCCAGGTATATTTAAAAGTACCTGTAAAATAGATATCACGTGGTTTCCTTTTGATGACCAACGCTGCGAGATGAAGTTTGGAAGCTGGACGTATGATGGCTTCCAGGTAATGTATGAATATAATTCATTTTATATTTAATATCTGGGTAATCTATTTTATGTTATTACCATTCAAGGAAGCATTTATTCTTAAATTAGTGGCTTCATCAAACTTTTTTCTTAAAACTTTTCGGATACTAGATTAGATACTGTGGTGGTTGGCTTATTAGAATTACGCCACCGCTAATCCTATGGATATTGGTGTGATTTAAAAAAAAAAAAAAATTGTATTTAGAGTATCCCACAAATTAGAGTATCCTCTCCTGTCCTGTCTTTTAATTAGATTTAGGAGTCTGGAAGGTGAGACTCCTTGGTGAAGCTTCAAGGCACCCACAAGTTGGAGTACCCTCTCCAGACCTGTCTGTTTAATTAGACTCAAGAATCTGGAGAGACACTTCTAGGGGAAGCCTAAGGGCACTCACAAGTCAGAGTATCCTCTCAAGACCTGCCTGTTTAATTACACTTAGGAGAAGTCAGAGAAAGTCTCTTGGGTGAAGCTTGAAAAACAAAACTTATAGGTCCCCGTATTAATTAATAGTTAGTATAGCAAATTTAAAGAAATCCTTCGGTGTTTGTATGGAAGGAAAAACGCAAGAAAGTGAATAAATTCTTTTCAGTAAAAACCCACTTTCATCAACCGATTTTTTTTTTAAATGGTAATTTCGGCAACATATTTAATACCAATTAATATTATTTAGATGATAATACTTGTATAATAAACGGAAATAGAACTTTATATCAAAACATAATCCCAATAACGGATAATTTACTGTCTCGGATCCCATGGTGTTACCTAAACGGTGTATCAAGTTTGAAGATTCTGTGACTTTCCACTTTTTGAGTTATGTTGTTTAGATACATACATACACACATAAACACACACACACACACACACACCACCTTTTTTCACTTAGAGGACTTCAGAACCTGCATTTCCGGTAAAAACTTGATATGGAAAATTTGCCCCAATCACAACACTTCCTCTCACTGAGGAATGAGCGGAAGTGAATAGACAAAATATTCCACAATTCGATTTAATAGTTTTTGTTTTGAATTTGATTTCAGCTGGACTTGCAGCTTCAAGAGGACAGCGGTGGTGACATCAGCAGCTTCATCACAAACGGCGAATGGGATCTGCTTGGTAAGTATCACGTCATCTTAGCAAAGCAAAAACAAAACAAAAAAAACAACGAAATGGCAGTTAATTTTGCAAAAATATCAATGTTTAAATAATAAATCATTTAAGGGTTTAGCAACTTCACTGTGACATCCACTTATCTAATAAACAAAATAAATTGTAGTAATTTACTAAATTTCTAATCAGTAAAATCTGTTAATTTTAAATTTTTTAACAAATTCTAAAGTCTTTTTTTTAAATAAATTTAAATTTGATTTCCCCTCAATTTTGGTAACCGAGATTTTGGGTTTTTCCTTAACCGTCAACACTGGATTTTCTGTCCGTATTGGTCTAAAACTTAAAACTAGCCATTTTAATAAAAACCTGCATTGTTTGGTACCTGGAGAGGTTGAATGAGTGGACAAACACTCGGAATCTATTGGCAAATTGCCCAGCATCTTCACAGTTTAGAAACTAAGAGGAAACATAACTCCAATTGAGGATTAGTTGGATCACTTATTAGAGGCTTCTGGTTTTAAGTGGCTTCTCTATCTAGAGACTTCGGACCTACAAGGATCCTTTTATATAGAGTTTGTGTAACAGAGGACGAAACTCTCAATAATCTTATGGATAGATTGTTTGAATTGTGATGAGAGATTAGCTTCTTCTGGATTAGCTTATCTGTTCTAAAAAAGTTAATGGCTATTTAGCCTGAAGAACATTGCCCTATTTGTTCAGAAGTGTGTGTTCTGAAACTTTAGTGGATTAAGTTTAAATCCGGCTTGTTCGGCTTCGGTTTGAGACCTGTATAAACCGACGTCTTGGCTTAAATATTGTAATAGTTTTTGGTTAGTTATTGGTTTGATTAATGGATCAAAATTGGACAAAAGACAGAAGATGTTGGGCAGCAGAAGGACGATGCTAAAATTTTTTCCACCATCTGATACATGAATTGCTACAGATAGAGAGCAGGGCTTAATGTTTCTTCCCCGTGCTTCTAATTGGCTGTTGAATGACAAGGTCTAAAGACTTCCCTTTCACTGCTGTCAAAGTTGCAGCCTTGTTTTGTATAGGAAATACCGTCATTGTTTCTTTACTAGTGAGAAAATTGACTGTAGACCTCATGCAAGATGGAAGGGGAAGTTAGACCCGACTCCTGCAGCTTTATTTTACCAATCATTTCTGATTTTCAGAGACATTTTCCGTGGTAGCCTGCTTCATTTTGTGGTCATCGACCGGTTGCGGGCGTTCGCCCATCTTCAGGATGCGTTTTCAGACAGAGTGACAACACAGACTTGCATAGAGCAAATTTAGTTTACACACTGACTGGTGTTTTTAACTGTATTAAAACTAAACTCTTAAACTAGGTCAAGGGGTATGGTCAGCTGGGTGGGAAACACGTGTTTGGGTTGTTAAAGGGCAAATTTTCCTTACAATGGACACAACACGTGGGGGTCTAATTTTTAAACTCTGTTGTTGGAGGGAGATTTACTTTACAATTAACTAACCAAAATAAAATATAAATATATAAAATAAATTTAAATTAAATTAAATAACGATTTAAACTAACATCGATTTTTATAATTACGTTTTTTATAATTATGCATTCCAGTCATTATTTCACTTTTTCATACAACATTCACATCCTTGCGAGCATGTATACCTAAATATGGTTTTTTATAATTAAGTTTTTTATTATGCATTCCACTCAACATATCACCTTTTTACACAACATTCACATACATCATACATCATCCAAATACGCACACATTTTTTTTTTTATATATATATAACTAGCAGATTTAAAACTAAACCTAAAACTAAAATCTGTGTAAGAACTATTTGTGCATGTATAATGTTTGCACTGGTAATTGCGTTTCTGTTGCTATTGTGGGAAGAGTGTTTTGAATAATGGTTCACTGGCAAATTTTGTCTGTTCGTTTATTAAGTTTTGTGTCTTGTGTTTATATATTTCGAGTTTTTTCTATTATGTCAAGTCGTCGTCCTTTGTGGCCAGAATGTATTAGCTTCATCGTGGTCGTTGATGTCATCGGGTTTGTGTTTGTTAGTGTTTAGGTGATTGGCATAATTTGAGTCAACTTTGTTGTATTTGTATGATCTGATGTGTTCGGTAAATCGTTCCTTGATTTTTCTGCCGGTCTGCCCCACGTAAATGTTGTCACAGTCCGGGCATTCAACTCGTAAACCCCACTGCTGTCATACACGTCAGTGAACTCGGTACGAGTGCGGATTTTGTTGCCTAATTTGTTGTTTGTTCGGAAGGATGTCTTAATGCCCAGTTTTTTGAAAAAATTTGTGAGTTTGTACGTGTGGCTTCCAATATATGTGAATGTGGCGAATTTGTCTGCTGTTTCTTTGTCAGTCCTATTTCGGTGGTGTGGTTCGTTTTTGAGGAGTTTATTAACAATGTTCGCATTGTACCCAATGTTCTCAGCTATTTTGTAGATTGTCTGCAATTCTTATGCGTGGTTCGCGGGTGTGAGGGGTGTGTCTGTTCGTCAGATGTCTAAGTGCAGCTAGTTTGTGTTGGGTAGGGTGGTTGGAATTGTGCGGTATGATAGCATCGGAGGTGGTTGCTTTTCTGTGTATTCCGTATTCCAGTTTATTGTCGGTTGTTGTGTATTTTATGTCTAAGAAGTTGAGGGTGTTGTTCGTTTCTTTTTCGTACGTGAATTTTATTTTCTGGTTTATGTTGTTAAGGTAATTTTGACTATATCTATGTTGTTTTCCAATATGAGGAAGGAATCGTCCACGTATCGTGCATAAAATGTTATCCCGAACTCCTCTTTCAGTTTTGGTATGTAAGTTTCTTCCATGTCTTGTATAAATATTTCCGATAGGATAGCCCATGTGGGGTGCCCCATTCCCAGTCCGTCAGTAGCGAGGTAGAACTTGGTGTTAAGTCTAAAGTAGTTTAATCTAAACCACCCTATCCAACAGAAACTAGCTGCACTTAGACATCTGACGAACAGACTTAAACACACACCCTCACTCCCGCGAACCACGCACAAGAATTGCAGACAATCTACAAAATAGCTGAGAACAATGGGTACAATGCGAACATCGTTAACAAATTCCTCAAAAACAAACCACACCACCGAAATAGGACTGACAAAGAAACAGCAGACAAATTCGCCACATTCACATATATTGGAAGCCACACGTACAAACTCACAAATTTTTTCAAAAAACTGGGCATTAAGACATCCTTCCGAACAAACAACAAATTAGGCAACAAAATCCGCACCCGTACGAGTTCACTGACGTGTAAGACAGCAGTGGGGTTTACGAGTTGAAATGCCCGGACTGTGACAACATTTACGTGGGGCAGACCGGCAGATAAATCAAGGAACGATATACCGAACATATCAGATCATACAAATACAACAAAGTTGACTCAAATTACGCCAATCACCTAAACACTAACAAACACAAACCCGATGACATCACGACCACGATGAAGCTAATACATTCTGGCCACAAAGGACGACGACTTGACATAATAGAACAACTCGAACACAAGACACAAAACTTAATAAACGAACATACAAAATTTGCCAGTGAACCATTATTCAAAACACTCTTCCCACAATAGCAACAAAAATGCAATTACCAGTGCAAACATTATACATGCACCAAATAGTTCTTACACAGATTTTAGTTTTAGGTTTAGTTTTAAATCTGCTAGTTATAGATATATATTTAAAAAAGAAAAAAATGTGTGCGTATTTGGATGATGTATAATGTATGTGAATGTTGTGTGAAAAGGTGATATGTTGAGTGGAATGCATAATAAAAAACTTAATTATAAAAAAACCATATTTAGGTATACATGCGGTATTAGGATGTGAATGTTGTGTGAAAAAGTGAAATAATGTCTGGAATGCATAATTATAACATCTTAATTATAAAAATCGCTTAATTTAAATGATATTAGTTTAAATCGTTATTTAATTTAATTTAAATTTATTTTATATATTTTATATTTTATTTTGATTAGTTAACTGTAAAGTAAATCTCCCTCCAACAACAGAGTTTAAAAATTAGACCCCCACGTGTTGTTTCCATTGTAAGGAAAATTTGCCCTTTAACAACCCAAACACGTGTTTCCCACCCAGCTGACCATACCCCTTGACCTAGTTTAAAAATTTAGTTTTAATACAGTTAAAAACACCAGTCAGTGTGTAAACTAAATTTGCTCTATGCAAGTCTGTGTTGTCACACTGTCTGAAAACGCATCCTGAAGATGGGCAAACGCCCGCAACCGGTCGATAACCACAAAATGAAGCAGGCTACCATGGAAAATGTCTCTGATGCTTTCCAGCTCTGCGGAACCAACCACCACAACAATTTCTGATTTTTACTGGTGATGGTTTAGTAATCATGCCAACAACTGCTCCGAGGATATATATTGAATACCTTGAACCATCGTTTCATACCTAATTATGAATTCAATGTCAACTTGAATAGTCTGGTGTTTTTGCATGATTAATGTCTGTGGAAGTTAAATAGATCATATTTCATTCCGAATAAGTAAGTTAATCTCTGAGTTCCGCAATTTCGTAACACTTTAAACAAGATGAGAAAAAATTATATTTTTTAAAATAAGTGGATGTTACATTCAAGTTGCTAAGCCTTGGCTTGAAACCAATTTTTGAAATTACACTTATTACTTTAATTTTGAAAAGATTTTCTGTGTACACAATGTTGGGCAATATCTGGATGTTTTCTTTTATATATATATATAATATATATATATATATATTGTCCTGTTTTCAGATTTTAAAACATTTTCAGAGTTTTGGTTTAATCCGGACTATGCATAAATGTTTTCTCTTTAAGTTGTTGTTTGTTGATAGAACGCCAGTGAAAATCAACATTTGTCCACATTCTGCAGAAACTCTGAAGTTGGATGAATGAATAACTGAAACCGTTTTAAGATAATAAAAAAACAATCGTGCTGTACCAATCCCACATATTTACCAAATATTGTTGTCCCTTAAAAGAAAGGAAGAGTAAAGTCCTTCTAAATGGGAAAAGGTCAGGTAATAGGATTCAGAGAATCTATCAATAAATCTTATTATTAGCATTTATCTATCCCTATTTATTTGCCCTCATTAAGAAGGTTTAATATCCCCACAGGTATCACTTTCCTATTTAGTGATGCTGTTATTAAAACTAAATAAGCCGTCTAAAATACGCCCATGAAAAGTAATCAATGTATTCCAAATAATGGCAAATTCTTAGTCAATAAATGTCTCAAGTTGGGGCTTGGTGAGAACAGGTGGTTTAGGCTCATAATGCCTCTGGAAAATATATGTGATCATAGTGTGCTTCAATTGATAATACTAGAAGGTGGGAAAAGCAAACTTTCTTCAAGGATTTTTCTTTCGTCCAGATACCAGTTCATATAGGAAATCTGTGAAAATATGAACACCTAGATAGGTTGGTCAAACTTTGGGAGGTCTCACTTTTCCATTTATTGGTCCTGAACCAGCCACTGTTGGCATTGTGTTTTTGGGAGACTTATTTCACTCAAAGCTGCCAGGCATGGGCAGTTACACAGCATTCATCCCTGTAGATGAGTGCTTGGTTGGTTGTTGTCCCATTACAGTCTAAGATGACTTACTGTGCATGCCTTTCATTGACCTCTCTTTCATCTGGTCGTAACATGGGGGAGACATTGTGATTTAAAGAGAAATGTCTATGTAATGTGGGCTTAAGCCCGAGAGGATCCCTTTTGTAGAATTGTGAAGCATAGTAGAAAGAACAGATGGTTTGGATTGTGAGAAGATTGGGTTCCAGGATCTTCGGTTTGGAAGAGGATTCTGTTTTCCCTTAAGATTACTGAACAAAAACGGATTACCTTCAGCAACTAGACAAAAAGTCCTCTAAGCTTTTTTGTAAAATTGGACAACAATGTTGTTAATTCCTAACCACAGAAGCGCTTAAAGCAATTCTGAAGATTCCCTTGCTTAAACGAGCAACTAATGAAACCTTCTTTTGTTTTTTACCTAAAAGAAGTGTTCTCAGGATTATGGACCTCACAATGTACAGCACCCTTTCCAAATCTATTTATCTAAGAAATTCCAAGATCTGGGAAGCGTTCTGAAAAGGATATTACGTCCTCATTATCTGCTTTATGTACCCAGATTTTAAAACTTTCTCTGGATGGTAGTGTTGCAGTCCATTAAGGAGGGATTGGAATCGCCTCCATTTTTCGCAAGGATCTGCATGAGCCTTGGCATTATAGGCAACCATCAGATTTTTCAGTTGTCCCCTTCTTCGTCTACAATGTCCCTAGGTGAGAAAGCCGGTTTCAACATACTAAGCTCAAACTGATACACGCCTCATATCTGCCCAGAAAAATATTATCCTTAGAGCTGTCATTGTTTTATTGTGACTCTTTTTCGCGTTCCAGCACAGTTTATGCTGTCTGAGATTTTATCCGTTGTAGCACGCTTATTTTTGTTGGTTATGGCCATTTGTTAATTCGAGCATGCTAAGACGAATAATGTTCCAGATGTTATCCCGCATTGCTGATCCAAACGTTATTAAAGAGCTTGGTTATGTAACCTTTAGCGGATTCAGTCCAATATAGTACAGATAGCCAGTGTCTATGATGCAGAATGCTTGGCTAGATTGATAATTATTCATTTTTGCAAGTTGTTCTGCAAGACAGATATTGCCGGTTGTGAACCTGAAGACTGCCAATGCTTTCCAGCTTTTCCTTTACTAATTTTGGAATTTTCTTGAATATATTTCCATTTTTTCCCTTGCTTTTTCTTGGGTCCTCTATTGTGTAGAACTTTTGTATTTAGCAGGAAATGAGATTCCTAGTAGAGTTCTCCAGAGAGTAGTACTAAAGATTGGTCGCTCGTCCCACAAAAGAATGTTCCTGGTTCTACTTCTCCTGGATCCACCTAGATTCCCCTAAAAAATATTTTCTGTGCGCGACTCTCTGGCACTCTTTCAAAATGTACAGCCCACTTTAATAAAACTCACTTTGTTTTCTATACATAGTATATCCTCAAATTCAGGGTTATCCCGCATACGCCTTTGTGCCTTCTTCATTCACTCCGCCTTAAATTATGTTTCATTATAACCCTTCTTTCAAATACTCTCAACTTGTTACAGCTGACGATGGTAATGTACCAAAATTCTGCACCATAATAAACGATTAATCTAATGACCGATTATTTCTGTCTCAAAATAATTTAACTTCTACCTTAGGCAGTCCCTTTGGCAGTTTTATTCGCTAGGAGTCCGGTCAATTCTTGTCTTTGGGTGAATCCGTTTCCAATTGTATACATTTTTGTCTGAAATACATTGAGAGATTGGGAAAGTTGTTCATTAGAATCTCGTGTTCTCTGATTCTAGAGCTCATACACTCTTGCTCCAGTTCCCCTAAACAGGAGACCTTAATCCCATTGAAACCAAACATTTTATGGCTGCCATAAATTTTTTGTTGTTGTTGTGGTGGTTGGTTCCGCAGAGCTGGAAAGCATCAGAGACTTTTCCGTGGTAGCCTGCTCATTTTGTGGTCCATCAGTCCGGTTTCGGGCGTTCGCCCATCTTCAGGATGCGTTTTTCAGACAGTGTGACAACAGACTTGCACAGAACAAATTTAGTTTACACATTCAGAGAACACGGGATTCTAATGAGCAACTTATACTCAGAGTGTGGAAACTAAATTTGCTCTGTGTAAGTCTGTGTTGTCACACTGTCTAAAAACGCATCCTGAAGATGGGCGAACGCCCGAAACCGGTTGATGACCACAAAATGAAGCAGGCTACCACGGAAAATGTCTCTGATGATTTTTTTTTTTTTTGTTTAGAGGATGTGGTGAAATCATGGTATCCATAAGATAAAGGGGCCAATTAAACCTTTTCAATGAGTAGGAGTCAAGTTTAACTGTCTATTGTTAACATAACCTCTTTCTTAAACCGGTTTCAGCTCTCATCCTTGATATGACCTCTGTTTTGTCTCTGAGAACAGGTCATGAGAAATTGTTTACTTCTTCTTAAACAATCCTTACAAGAAATATTAAAGGTGTAATTTCAAAAATAATATCTGTTTGGCATATTACTTGCCTAATTATTTATATCTGTGAATTTCTGTATTCCAAGTAAAAAAATTCACCCCGTATTTTTTAATCCCCCCCCTCCCCAACTAATTCGTTTAAACATAAAATAATTTTACTTAAAATTGTTTCCAATTATTTGCTTTATTTTTATTTATTTTATTAATTTTTTTTCTTTTTTATACGATTTTTTTTGTTTATAATAAAAAAAAGCATGTTTGCCCAGATGGTGGGGCATATTCAAAAGTGTAAAGTATACATTGTATACCATAAAAATGAGACAATCGGCAAATATCGTCTGTTAAATTTTAGAATAGCCTGAGTTAACTGCATGCTCTTAACAGATATAGAAACAAATTGCAAGAGCGAAATGGCAGTGGCTCTTTGAACCTTACCCTGAGGTGCGGGTTTTGAGTTAGCCAGTGCCTGCCAACATTTCAAATGACATGTAATTTTCATTGAATATATGTAATCGGGACCCACTATGGTGGATAACATCTGGGATTGTATCCATAGTAACATGCCAGCTTTTTCATTGATTCTAACAGGTTTCCGGTATTCTTATCTATGGTCAGAGTATGGTCATGTTTGTGTATACAGATTATCAACCAATATTTTTATGACAGAAACTTTGAACGTTGAAGTCAACATGCAGCAGAACTTGATGAAGCTTAATCTGATCATGCATGAGAATTCGGACACGGAGATTCGTCAAACGGATTTAAACAGTTTTCATCATTTTCAATTTCTACTGCCTCTCTTACGGAGGCATTCGTAATAATTGCTCACTTGAACAAGGACTTTGGTGTTCCCAAAATGTATTGCATGGCCAGCTGTGGACAAATGTTCTGCAAGTGCAGACTTTTCCGTATTGTTGTGTTGAACACATTGTATGTGTGCTTTAAGGTGAGTTGTAACTAAACTTTTGGCCTGTCTTATGTGTTTTTCTCCGAAACTGCAAGGAATCATATAGATCCCACATTTTTATAGTGAAAATGTGTCCTTGTACTGTTGAAACATTCAGAACATTTTTCTATCCGTTTTATGTATAGCTCTTATATTGTTTATATAGAGAATATGGACTTTGTCTGGGCATAACATGGATGCCACTGCTCAGAGAAAGAAATATTTAAAAGGAAAGAATATTTAATGGTTTGCCAGAGCAAAATAAGGCTGCAACTGTAGCAACAAGGCTGTAAAAACAGGAGACTAAGACCTCGTCACCCAGTAGCGAATCATACGAATGGGAGAGGACATTAAGTCCCGCCCAATACCTACAGCCCACCCCCACTACTAATTCTCTCTCCCCCTTTCATTAGTACCAGGGTGAGAAACTCTCAACCTACAGCCTGACACAGGTCCTTCCAGATAAATTTTCTTAAGAAATCATAAAAATCTGACAAGGTTCTAGGAAAGGTATCTACTCTAACACTTGTATTTTCTGTCCAGGCCAAATCTTCTTTGAATGATAGCAATGACGCATTTCGTCAGGAGGTTTATTGTAGTCCCAGCTCCATCTCTCCGTACAGATTCTGCCGGTGTCATCACATTCTAAGACTGGCATCTTCATATGTCTCCCTTCTGAGTCCACAGTGCCCCGTGAGGTTAATTCCAACTGTAGACATTTTCCGTTTTGTTATGTTTGACATAATGAATACGGTTATTATGTCGGTCATGACTAATCTCCTGGTTTGACCTATATGATTTTCATCACCCCAGTTCAGTCTTTTCCCTGCCCAGGATTTTCTTTTTGTGTGCTCTTCTCTGACACTCCTTGCACTTATAGGAGCATAGTTCTAGTTTTCTGAGCTTATTTTCTCAACAGAACAAGAGATTAGTCACAACGTACAACAGACAAGGGTAACATAACACACGACATGTCTTCACTTGCAGAACATTTGTCTACAAAAGTGGACATGTATATACAATTTTGAGGAGAAAATTATAACGTAAACATGTTTTTAAGAGAGACAATACAAATTTAAAAAAGAGGTCGTGAGTGGCTGAGCAGAAAAATTGATAGAAAGAGAAAATAATAAGATTCCTAAATAAAAGCAAAGCATTGGGAGGGAAGACTTAGACCTCAGCCCAACAGTGCTGGTCTAGTAATCAAGCTAAAAGCTACCCCTAAATAAGTTTCTATTACAATATAAAAGGGGCAATACATCGGGTTTAAACCCAAAGGACAAAATGTTTGTTAGCATAACAATGACCGCTAGGAAGCTGCGTAAACATACATAATTGCTTGATTGTCTCATTTGGGTCCAGCACTTAAACAAAAAAATTGATTTTTGTTTTCTTTGTGTACTTAAGTTTAGTTTTTTAACTATAGCTTATAAGATGAATCATTTGAAAAAAAAAATCCTAGTAAATTACTAAAACTGTTTTACACTTTCCCTCTCCTATTCATTGTCTCAAAAAGTGACCGCATGATCCTGCTATAAATTTTGAAAATTAAAAAAATGAAAAATGATTACAAAATTAATAATGATCAAAATCATGTTAATTTATTTTGTGTAAATAATATAGTTGATAAAATCAGAAAATTATAATACTTAATGTATAATAATTTTATAATGAAGAAGGAATCAAATGATTTGTTTAAAAAACACTGATATTTTTTCCTGATGCGTTTGTGCAATATCAGTTTTGGGATTTGGTTTTGGTAAATAAAAATTTAAAGTCAGAAATGGACACTAAAATTATTAAAATAATTTTAGTAGAGTTGCGATATCTGTTAGATAGTACTTCGAATATTATCCGGATGTTTCCAGAATAGAAGATAGATTTTGGAGCTCTGTTTCTCTATTTTGGAAACACGGGCATCATTTGGCAATATCTGTTTGGTGATTGGATCACTATTTTCCCAAGTTGAATGGTCCAAAGGGCTATTCTTTGTTGTATCTCGGATGTTACCAAGAATTTTTCATCTCCAAATTGGTGTTAGAATGGTCTAGAAAACGTAGAAAAGCTATCTTCATCTAAAGATATTTTTGTAGGAATTTAGAGGAGTGAGGAGGTGGATAATTGGCCAAATTTAGGGGATAAAATAGAATAAAAGCGGGGGGGGGGGGCTCATTCCACTGCGTCCTACAAAACGAGGTCTTTTATGGATCCTCTAAAATTATAGCACATCCCCCAGCTTTGCCCTCCTAATCAGGCTTAGCAAAGCTGAGAGCGGCTTTGTCATGAAGCTCATAGCTTCAGGATTGCCTGTTCCCAATTAAAGAATGGGACTGGTAGACTCGCAGAGGATGTGCACCGGGGTCTCTTCCTCAGCCTTGCAGAATCGGCATCTGGAAGTTGTAGCTGGTGCATGTGCCTATTCAGCCTACAATGCCCAGTTAGTAGACACACAATTAGCCTTATATCCCTTCGGCTATGGCTCAGTAGATCCCTGGTGAATTTAGGCATATGTCTCTTGATAAAGAGTTTTGCCTGCTTCTGTCCTGTTATTCTCTCCCATCAAAGCAGACGCTGTTCTTCTATCCAACCTTTGATAGAAGTTTGAATTAGTCTCCTGGACAAGTCGCAGAAGGGTTCAGGGCCTATGAAGGTTTCCTGCGGACCCTCCCTCGCTAGGGCAATTTCGGGGGATACCTAACGTCCCTTATTGGTCTCCTGGAGTCTGCCGCTGTCTGTGTGTCTTTGGGCAGTATTATTATTATTCCTCTTTGGGGAGGGACCAAATGCTACGCTATCCAAAACCTTATTGGGCCAATATAGCTACCCCAAAGAAAATCAACAACAAACCGGCTCTAGAACAAAAATCCTGACACAGGTCTAGCCCATCTAAGATTCACAGCAGTCTGAAAAATTCTTACAATTATCTTAAAGAGAAATAGTCTAAGCTCTAGCATAGACATCCTGCTCCGACCCAAGGTACTAACCTAATTTCCTCACAATCCAAGCAATCTGTCATAAGATGGATGGGTGTCTCACAGACTCTAAAAAGTGGTCCCGAGCATGAGCCCCATTATATTATAGAGGTGTCTCCTTAAACCCACAATGCCTAGAAGAGACCCAACCAGATGCCTGAGAGAGGCCCGTGAAAGACACAGCAACATTTCACTAATAGCCCTGACTTGACGTCCAATGAACATCCTAGGCATCCGACAACCCACTGTGCTCATCCATAGGGATGAATACTGTGAAGCTTGGCAGACATGCACCTGAAGACACATCAACGCAGACTCGGGACCAATGAAAGAGAGAGGCGCCTAATTTGGCAAACCTAACCACCTCCTAAATCCCAAAAACTTCCATATAACCTAGTACCCAGACGAAGAGCACATCCTTCAAATAAGAAAGCCTTGAGTCCTTTAGAACATTCTAATACCAATCTGGAAGTGAAAAGACTTGAATTCAGCGCCTTCAACGCAGCTTGACTGTCCAAACAGATATAAACATGGTTTAATTAGTGTTACATACCCTTTCATTGAAAATACAAAAAAGAATAACATAAACCTCAGCCTGGAAAATAATGGTGCATGAAAAGATATCTTTCTCCAAGGATATTCTTGTAGTCTGTTGTACCAGATCATGGTCTCGGGAAATGAGAAGGTGGATAAGTTGGTAGAATCTGTGGGCGGACCACTTCCTTTCATTGGTCCTCTGGTGTGTCCTTGTAATTTAAAATATTTTATCCTACTAGGATATTAACAACTCAGTGTTGAAGGAATTTTTGAAGAACTGGAAAAGTAATCTTCTTCTAGACTGGATACACCAAGTCATGCATGCAATATCAGGAATTTATTAGGTGAATAAGTTGGCCAAATTTGTGGGGGGTGGGAAGGGAACATTGCTCTCCTTCATTGTTCTTGGAGCCTGTTGTTTGCATGTATTCCTGGGCACATATCTGTCAAGATTTCCAGGCTTGGAGAGTTTCAACAATATTCATCTCTTTGAATGAGCTAAAATTTGAGAATCAAAAGTGGTTTTAAGTTAAAATGAATAAAAAAAAAAAAATCGAATTAATTAATTTTTGCAAATAGAAAAATTCTTTTATAGAGTTGTTCTAGAAATCCACAAGCCAAATATTGGACGCACAAATGGATCAGTGGGAAAATATACTGGCAATCTTCAAATTCAGTATTATCTAATCAATTTGAAATATTTTCCAAATCGAATGTCACTCATTCAATTGTAATTCATGGAAATAAGTCAGAAATTTTGAATTTTAGAAGCGAAAAAAAATCTGGTGTGAAACAGTTTTCTTTCTGCAGTTTCACACAGATTTAAGTGACAGATTTTCTTCAAACTTGTAATTTTCACTAAATGTCTCCTTGTTTCAATTTTATATCTGCAATTGATGTGAGAAGGAGAGAGAATGGATTTTAGAAAAATAAACTAGAAGATACGCTGAACACTGTATACTGAATAGAACACACAAACTGCAAGGACTTTACAGTTAAATAGAAGTTATGTAACGAAAAAATAATAAGAGACGGACTAGCTGAGTAGAAGGTAGTAAATAGGTTGCTGACTGGATAGGCCTAAGGTTCAGCCCACCATTCTCGTGATCGATCGTGCATACATGTGTTGATGATGTCCACCCCAACTAAACATTGTAAATGTTTACAGTTTTAAAAATTTGAATTAATTTTTTCACATCAGATTTTTCTCGATAGAAACAAAATATAGACCTATCCATATAATATTTTCAACTTCTGAATTATTCCATAGAATTATAATTTATATGAAAAGGTACTTGATTTGGAAAATATTGAAATATTTTCAATATTAGAAAGTGCTGAGATTAGAAAATGCTATATTTAAATGAAACAGAAAAAAGAGAAGCATTTGTCGTAACAAATGAATTGTATTCAGTTAAAATTTAGAATTAAATTGTAATTTTGCTTATTATTTAAATAATAAAAACAATATTGCATATTCCGCTCAACTTTTCTTGCAAAAATCTATACATTTTATGTAAATTTTTAAAAAATTTGTAACAATACTATAATTTGGAAGCAATGAAATCAGCGTAGATGATTAAATTTAACTTTTTTATATTTAATTTTTTTTTATATTTTTATTAGAGCTTGGTTTAGACGATGAAAACAAAAAATCATTCTTATTAAATCTCCCCCAGCAATCTACCTGTCTGACTGCACTATCTTAAGATATCAGAGAATTTTCCGTGATAGCCTGCTTAGGCATTCGCCCATCAACAGGATGTTTTGTCAAAACAGTGTGATAACAATAGACTTGCACAGGGCAACTTTACTTTCTACACTGGTTCTTTAAAGTGCTTTGTTAAGAGTTAACTAGATTAAGAGGAGGTTTTCCGAATACCAGGTGTTGCCACTTGTTGTTTTTCACTTATAAAAGGCATGTACACATTGCTTCTTTTAAAAATGGAAACATTAAGCAAGTGGAGATATCTAAGTTAAATTAATTTTTACGGAAGAAATTTACATTGATAATCAATTACCCATTTTTTTGGAGGGGGCCAAAAAGGCTGCCCACAGCACCCAAAAGATGTCCCAGACGAACATCGTCCACAACACCTCCATAAGGGATCTTAATAACTTGACGGGCTCTAGGAAGGGTATATTCCCCTCCTTCTCCTGGTAACCACCCAGATTCTTAAATCTTCTCTGGGTGGCAGCCTCGAAGTCCGCTAGAAGATGTAATGGAGTTTCCTCTATCTACGCACAGAATCTGCATGTGCTGTCACTCTCCAAACCCAGCTTCGTCGGGTGTCATCTGAGTCGAAAATGCCCCATGAGGAAACCGTAAGAACGCGGAATTCGTTTTTACTAAGGCCAAAGCAGTCCTCCGATCTCCGTTGGTTATATTTCCCAGGCAGATCTTGGCCTGCCGCAGTCTGGGAAGGGAGTTTCAGAATTGAAACCTCTTTACCTCCTCCTCTTTCCTAAGCTCTTTCAAGAGAAGCTGGTGGCTGACCCCAAAATTCAGGTCCATTTCTTTGAATTGGAATCATATGACTCATGGACATATCCAGAATAAAGTTCGTTTTCATTTCATCGTATACTTTTGATGAGCAGCTTGTCGATTGTCGCCTATTAATATGCACTTCCTGCTGTTTAAGCCGATAGACAACTTCCCTGGCCTCATTTAGAAGTAGGTCTTCTAAAGCCGCAGAGGTGCATTATTTATGGCCCCCTGAAGTAACAGGCAAGTGTCTGCACGCTGCCGAGGACAACTTTATTTCTTTGCTGCAACAACTTAATCCACCAAACCAAATCCGGCCCTCACTGGAGCAATTTTCATTATTACTCACTAATAAACTTGAAGTTTCTGAGCCCATCATTCATAGTAGGCTGTCGGGTGGATTGGTTAGAAAATTTTTATAAAAATAAAGATTAGGACTTTATTTTTATTTTTAGAAAATTGGTTTCATGTTTTTAAAGCTAAGAGTAAAATATGCAAAATTGTTGATAAATCATAAATTTGTGAGAACCAGGAACTAATGACATCTTCACTGTCTACGATTTATAATTTAGCAATTTTTAATACTAAGACTTTAAAGTAAAAAATTTTATAAAATTAAAAAATTTAATGCATGTAATTATTTTTATATGCAATTATTTTGTACTTTGATTTATTTATTTATTTATTTGTCTGTCTGTCTGTCTGTCTGTATACTGTCCTTGCTACACCCTTACAAAATATACCAACTATTGTTGGTTAAATTCAATAAAATACATTTAATTTGCACTTTCGAATGCAGTTTTCTCCGGTGGCAGATAGAAATTAGGTAACAATTGAAACTTATCATTGCATACTTTTTAACACTGCATTTTTATATGCATAGAGAATTGTTCAGTTTTTGTTTTTGTTTATATATCAAATTAAATTCATCAAGTGATGGCATTTTGATGCAGGTTCAGCTAAAGGATAATAGGATGTGTTCCAATCTAATGTTCGTGGTCTTGCTAAATTAGCCAATCAATGTAGCTCTTTTCAAAAAGATTAAGTTGCTGTGAATGGATGCAGAATGGATTGTCGGTGATTATGGCAAAAAAAAACACGTTCCGAAATTGAGATTCCGTTGTAAAGGCACAGCGTTTCCAAGCAGTTTTGGCCAGATTAAAATGCCTAAAATAGCCATGACGAAGTTTTCTTCAGCTAGAGGGAGAAGTGGTCAGATTGGCATAAAACCATAGACTAAATCCAAAAGTATATATTCTTAATCATATCACCTGGTTAATTGACTTTAACCATTTGCCCAGACCATAAACATAGAGCAATCTCCCCCCAAACCGCCTAGAAGGTGCTTCTGTGTAGCTTAGATCGCCATCGGCGATTCAAGATCCACTTGGAAAAGGGAACACTTTGCAGATCGGTCTATTTCGTTAAAGAATTTCATGACCTAGTAAAATTACCCTCCTCCTTAAATACCTCGTAAGCATTTAGGCTTTTGTAACTTCTCTGATTGATAGCCGGTCCATCAGAAGGTGTAATGGATAATCACCTTCATCTCATGAAGAATATGCATTGAACTTACTTGGGATATAAAATCCAGCTTCATGATCTGATGGCCTCTGAACAATGTGCTCTTCCTTGGTTTTCTAAGGATTCCTAAGGTCTCATGATATGTGGAATTCCTACCACTTTTGCTATCAAGATTATCAGCCTCCATACCAGCATGTCCAGGGCACCTAAAACTTGATTACATCTGGCAGGATATTAAATTTGCCAAGGCATTTCCATAAAGTTTTTTTTCTTTTAAACTAATAACCAATGAGTTCAATGTTTTAATGATGAGTTGACACTGGATAAAATCACAAATATTCTGGTTTCTAGTAGTTTCATTAGAATACAAACTGGGAAAATCCACCATTCTACCACCTGGAAGATATTGGGGAAATTTGTCCATTGATTCTGAATGTCTTGACCTTATTTTATTGTTTTTGTTTAATTGGTCTATGAGAAGGGCTAAGCCCAAAACTAACCAAAGTCCCTTAGCTACCCCAAAGTTTGAAAATCTTCTCAGTGCACTTACAGAACGGCCAGTTATACTGGAGTAACGCAATATTATTCAACTCTAACTAGCGACAGTTTGCCAAAAACAGGATCTTATTTCAAAACAATAATGGATTTGAGGTTATATCTGAGCAGATTATAGAGAGACTGTATATTTGATTTTGTATTAAAATATATTCTTTAAACAGGCAGGTTTTTGGCACAGTCTTCAAGTTATGCATTCTTTTACAGCATTTATCCCTATGGATAATGAGCATAGTGGCTTGTGAGCAGTCTATGATTGGAGATCCGGACAGGGTACTTTACTATTCATGATTCGCCAGATGTTGCTGATCTTTCACGGACCTCTCTCCAGGCATCTAGTGAGATTCCTTACTTGGCATTGTTGTTTGAGGAGACACCTCTATTGTCTCCGGATTCCCTTTTGTAGAGTCTGTGAGACAGAGGAGGAAACACCCATCCATCTTATGACAGATTGCTTGGGTTGTGAATAAATTAGGTTCAATGAGCTATTTCCCTTTAAGGTTATTGTCCGATTTGTTCGGTCTGCGGTGAATCTTAGATGGATTAGATCCGGGTCTGGATATTTCTTCTAGATTCGGTTTGTTGTTGTTTTCCTTGGGGTAGCTACATGAGGGCTTAGTAGGGTAGCGTAGGGTTTGGTCCTTCCCCACAGACAAATAATAATAATAATTTTAATATATGCAACTTTTTCATTTTTTTTTTTAATTCATTAAACAAATTATGTGATTGCAGAAAAAAATTGGCATTCAACAGGTGAGTAAAAGTATTTTTACACTCTCGTTCAGTTGAAATTCAATAACTGAATTCGAGTATAAGAATAAAATTACTCACTGTAATATTCTCTTTTAGCTGAACTTCTATCAAAATTTACACTTTAACTCAGTCTACACTGTCTTATTTTTAATTTCATTAAATAAAATAAAAATGAGTTCAAATTTATTAGTAATTGGTAGACCAAATTTTTAGAATTAATAATTTATTTCATCCGTTCATTTATTTTAATTTACTTTATCTTTTATTTTTTTGTGAAAAGACTTATTGACTTTCATAGGATGAAGAAAATTCGTAAGTCAGAATTATAACTTGGTTTTATTTCTGCCACGGGTTTTGCTTCAAATCTGAAACATCATCTGACAGTAAAAATTAAGTATTTTAAGTTAAAATACATTTTTGTTATCTGAAAATTGATGTGAATTTATAAAGTAATTTAATGTGATCTTTTAATCTTCCATGTCCAGCTTCCTGAAAAACACAAGTTTTCGGGATGAGACCGCGTCCAATGGTTTGCTACAAACTGACGTTTCGCCCATATTGTAGTGATCCTCTTCCAGGGTCCACGTCATCTTGAATGCTAATGAGGCACTTACTAAAACCATAATAGAACAAGGGTGAGGCCCCTTTCTTTGCTATCTTGGCTATTTTTTTTTTTTTATGCTCACACGGTTGGCTGACCCTAACGAGGTATTCCATCCCACTGTCCTTCTGTCAAAGTTGTAGTCTTACAGCGCCCAATATAGAAGGATTTGCAGCTGCATATAATTTTGAAGCACATATATTCTTTAGCTACGTTGAATTTAAATGGACAAAAACTGAGAATTTTCTCCACTATGTGACAAATGACAAGAAACTGGATTTAGCTTGAACTCTATGAAGTTATAAAAACATGAAATTTTAGACAATGAAAATCTTTTTAATTTGACAAGAAACTTTGATATTACTTTGATTATTACTCGATATGTGAAAGAATATTATCAGGATAGGCCAAAACAATGCTAAAACCATAAAATGAAAATAAATTTTAATTAGAGACTAATAACCGCCAGATGACAAATTAAATTTATTATCTAGATACTTATAATATTATTATACTAGTCTTGTAAATTGTGTATACTGGATCAAAAAAAAAAAGAAAGTCCATTCACTAAGTTTACTCCTTGAAGTATGTGCTTCAAGTCTGGGTTGCAGGTTACATGGGAATTTTTGGGAATGAGGAGGTGGATAGGTTTGCCAAATTAGGCGCCTCTCTCTCTTTCATTGGTCCCGAGCCTGCTGTTGGCGTGTCTTCTGGCACATGTCTGTCAGGCTTCCAGTCATGGACAGCTTCACAGCATTCATCCTTATGAATGATGTCAGTTGGTTGTCGGCAGTCCAAAATGCTCATGGGGGGTCCGGACAGGGCTATTAGTGAGACGTTGCTCGGTGTCTTTCACGGAGCACTCTCAGGCATCTGGTTGAATCCCTTACTGGACATTGTGGTTTAAGGAGACATCTGTATGTAATGGGGCACTGGCTGTGAGACAGTGGAGGAAACACCCATCCATCTTATGACAGATTCTCTGGGTTGTGAGGAGATTAGGTACAGGACCTTTAGTTGGAACAGGATTTCTGTGGAAGAGCTTAGGCTATTTCCCCTTAAAGTTATTGTCCGATTTATTCGGACTGCAGTGAATCTTGTGATGGATTAGATCCGAGTCTGGATATTTGTTCTAGACCCAGTTTGTTGTTGTTTTTCTTGGGGTAGCTATATGGGGGCCCAATTTGGTAGAATTATGAAGAAAACTTGGTGAATGAATACTATTTTGAATCACTATAAATTCATTTCACCTTTCAGGGAACAGATGTTTCTTTAGTTTGGTATGTTAGTTTTCAGTTTTAATTTGTTTACGTAATTTAACTTCATCATTGGGTATTTTAATCATGCAAAAACATTCCGAATACAAATATGTCAAATTTGAAGCAAAACCAGTCGGTTCGTAGAAATAATACTGAATTAAAATTTGTGACATAACAAGATTTTCTACATCCTACAATTGATCAAAGTAAGTCCACTAAACATCTATTCACTCAAATTTATCACTTAATGAATACAAAAAAGATATTCACTTAATGAATAAAAAAAAGAAATTAAAGAGTATCTCGAAAAACGTTAGAGAAAATCACTTTAACAAGCTTCAGCAAATATTTCTGATTGGAAAAAACAAAAATTAAAGAAATGGGGAAAAATACAAGAAATAGATGCTGATATAAAATTAGTTACTGCCAATTGCAAGCACTTTCTTTTTTTTTTCTTACTTTGCCAATTTAGTAGCAAATTTGTTGACAATATTTACACATGATGGTCATAGATCTGGGAATCAATAGATCATGGTAAATATTTACACATGATGGTCATAGATCTGGGAATCAATAGATCATGGTAAATATTTACACATGATGGTCATAGATCTGGGAATCAATAGATCATGGTAAATATTTTTATTAAAACTATGAGGTTCCAACGATTTTCATTTTTTTTTTATTCTTTTTTTTTTCTTATTTTATTGGAATTTATATTAGGTGCCACCAGGCCTTATCATCTAATTTTAAAATTATCTGCAGGTGATATTACCAATGTCTTGCTTTTTTCCGAAATTCAAGGAAAATTTAGAAATTAATGTGGCAAATTTTTATTCTATTTGATCAAGTGGGGACACCCTGAACTATCTAGAAAACTGGGTTTCCTTCAATTGAGTCCTAAAATCCTGTGGTAGATATTTCCTGGGTACAAATCATATTCGAAAATTGATGAAAAGCAGGTGTACCACAGGGTAGCGTTCTAAGACACTATCTATTTACACACTTTGTACTTTAGATATCCAACCGAACTCCGAGAATAGAATAAAGCTCGTCAGACTGGAGTAGAAGAGGCCCCAAGACGGAAGTTAAAGGATGAGGATAATCTCTGTTAGTCAAGCTGCACTTTGGAATAAGCCTTAAGCTGGATCTCTAAGTTATTGGATATTATTATTAAGTCATGGGTGCCAATGGGAGACCTAAGCCTATGTGACTTTTATTCCCCCAATATCCCCCAATAGTTTTCAAATCTGTCAACAATATCCTGAAATATCCTTTAAAGGTTTTTCCGTGTGAGTGAGGCCTTCCCAAATACAAGAAACCTAGTACCAGCGAAACGGAGACACTGACATAAATAGTGATACACCGTTTCCCAAACTTCATCATCACAATTCTGACATATGGGAATAGATGTCCTCTTTATGAGTTAGTGGGTAAATAATTGTAGGCGAAAACTAATAGTCTCACTCTTCTGAGTATCCGGATACAAGGTAATAGCTGGCAATGAGAGGGCGGACGAGATGGGATACTCATTACCGCTTTGTGTTGCCCCGAGTCCAGCAATAGTCGTCACTACTAAATAATTATGCGTAAGAGAAGTTACAGACGAAGGGACACAGAGGAGTTTCACCAGGCTAAAGTATTTTTAAAAGGTATAAGAAAGTCAGGATGTCCCAGTTCTTTGTTTTAGAACTGTGTTGATGGAGTCAGGAAAACGGCGTAACCGTTTAGGTCAATGTCTTCGTTTTTACCACACCTAGGTTCCGCATATTTCGGAGGGCAACACTCTCAAGGAGATGCTTAGAGGATTTGGAGATTAGGGATATCCTAAGATGTTGCAGTAAGACCGGTAGATTGCTGGGGGAAAGGCTCCTCCTGTGAAGGGAACAAGACCATTGGCTCTGGTCTACCTTGCTATGAGGTAATCATTCATTATAATGGTAATAATAATATTCTAACACTCCTCATATTCAACAAATTTTGGGTGGCCGGAGCATGTTGGTCGTAAAAGATAAAAGAGATGACCCGAAAAACTCAGACAAGGTGAGACATAGCAACCCTCAATTTTTCCAAGGAACCGGAGATCACCTTTTTTTGTGTGGAATAAACGACCTTGTTATAGATTATCCGTGCTTTGATAATATACAGAACACTTCCGCTTGATTTATGCTACAATTATGGAGGTATATCTCTTATTTCCGTCAGTATAACAAATTTTGACAAACATCCTTTGCTAACAAATGCATAGCTACGTTGAAAGCATCTAGGGATGGTATCCAATGTGAGGTCAGAAAAAATAGAGCGTCAATAGATTAGATTTTTAGTTTGAGAATGGTCCACATGGTGATGAATGGTAGGCAATATTTAATTAACAAATTAAAAAAAAAAATTCGACAATGTTTAGTCGGACTGGGCATAAAAAAAGGTGGTAGGGGTTAAACATTTATACCTGAGCGGTGGTTAGTATGGAGCGCCCTCTGTCAATATAAAAACATAAAAAAAGGTTGTGTAATTTAAATTTAGACTTAACTTTCGGAAAATTAAGTTTCAAATAGAACTTACATTTCTATCTGTGCACAGTGCTTTCCCAGTTTAAAAAACAAAATCGTTATACCCTCGAAAATTCTAAAAAAAACAAAAAATGTTATTCTGTAAAATTGCACTTTTGGTTAAGTGATTTTCTTCAACCTTGGAATCCATACATATATTGTACTAAAGTGGTACATTACAGGAAAGCTAAACGCTACTGTTTCCCCAAGGAACCCCCAAAAATAAATTTTTCCAAGAAAATTTTGCAAGTAATTGATATATAGTTGACATAAAATGTTTAAAAGAAAAATCGTTGCAGCAATTTTTAAGAAAATCGCAAAAAAATTGAAAAAAAGAAACATTGATTAAAGGCGCACTTGCGATTGATGGATTTTGTCCAACACCTTCGTGTAATTAAATAAAATACCTATGTTTCAGCGTCCAACGTTTTTTGTTTTTGTTGTTGTTTTTGAGATACAGGGTGAGGCAGAGCAACTTGCTTATTTAGAAATTCAATTTTAAAAAAATTAATGCTGATAATAATTAATTCTTTAAACAGCATCAAGTACAACATTTGAATTTTATGTTTACACAGTTTTAAAGATGATATCAGGCAGATGGTGTCTATTATTCTCAATACACTGCGTTAAACGAACTCGGAAGTTTCGTTCAACTCTTTCCAGCATATAGACGGGTATTTTGGCGACAGCTTGACGAATGTTGTTCTTCAGATGAGCCACGGTCCTAGGACGATCGTTGTAAACAAGTGATTTTAGGTTGCCCCATAAAAAATAGTCACAGGGGGCTAGGGAGCTAAATTAAGCGACCGTGCTGGCCAGTGCAGATTGCCCCTCAAGGAGATGAGGCGTCCCCCCTTCTTCACATCACCAGTTTTCCTGAAGTTGTTTACCCATGAAACAATCGACTGCCGGCCAAGAACACGACCAAGAGGCGCAATATTGAAATGCACGTTGCATGGCGATGATTGAGCAACCTCTAGAAAAGTATGCCTTGACAGCGAACGCGCGCTCCACCTTCGTCCACTCCATGATGCTAAATAAACCAAGCGGAGCTACAACTTTACGCCCCGCCCTCTCGAATGTGTCTACCCCCACCATCCTCGGAGCAACCTTCGCTTCAGGGCGCCAAATTCAAATAAGCAAGTTGCTCTGCCCTACCCTTGTTCACACACACATACATATTTTGTATTCGCTAAGAACATATTTTTTCAGAGATATTTTCCGTGATAGCCTGCTTCTTGGGGGGGGGGGTCATCGACCAGTTTCAGGGTATTAGCCCCTCATGAGGATGTTTTGCCAAAACAAGTTTGATAACATAGACTTGCACAGAGTAAATTCAGTTTATACACTCTATGTAGGCCCGCCAACACGAGGTGAGTGTAGAAACTAAATTTGCTTCTGTGGAAGTCCTTATGTTTTCACACTGTTTTTTAACAAAACATCCTGATGATGGGCGAAAACTTGGAAACCGATTGATGACCACAAGGGGCTATTATCGCGAAAAATATCATTGATGCTTTCCCCAACTGTGGGGCATCAACCAAAACAACATTTTTTTTCATCCACAGGGAACAACCAAAACACATTATTGTCCTGAATTAAAAACTACAATTTCAAAAAATTTGCCACAATTACTTAAAATTTCTTTTTTACTAGAGTAAGACAAAGTAAAACTGCATAATTATTTATGCTAAAATTTTTTAGAAAAATTATTAAAAAACATTGAAGCACCTGAGAAAATTTTAAAATAAGGTTTTTTATTTTTTTTTTGCTCGTAATAGATCGAATATTTGTTGGGGAGGAGGGGAATTATTTATACTTAAATCTACATATCAAAAATTCAAGAAAATATATGGAGCTGAATTTTCTGAATAAAACAAAAAAGTTCAGCATAAGGTATTTAACCAGAAGTTCTAATGAGACAGACAGATTTAAACCTGCCAGGCTATGTCCAGTCTGCCCCAAAATCCAAATCACCCTATTTCCTTATTAAAACTTAATGGAATTAATTAACTTCAAAAAAAAAATCAAAAATATAACTGGCTGAATTGATTATTAATAATTAAAATGTTAAATCCTTGATAATCAAACAAACAAAAAATATATAGCGAAAACAAACAAAAAAACAAAATAATTTGAAATTAGACAAACAATTTGATGATTTTTAAAAGAGAATTATATTATATCAATTTATACAGTTCAACCTGTGAAAAAATCTGGCAATAAATTTACTAGGATATTTTTCCTGAAAAAAAAGAAAGTATCTGCTATCTGAACTTCACCGTCCGTAAAGATTTCATTATCGGTCAGTGCCTGGCCAATACACAGGTAGCTGTTTATTGTATTTCTCAGGCTCATTCCAGTTCAAAGATAGAATAAATTGACACTTAATAGTTGTAGATAATTTGACTTCAACCAAATTAAACAAATTTCCAACCAAATTAAACCTATTTCTAACCAAATTAAACCAATTTCCAACCAAATTAAACCTATTTCCACCAAATTAAACCTATTTCTAACCAAATTATACCTATTTCCAACCAAATTAAACCTATTTCCAACCAAATTAAACCTATTTCTAACCAAATTAAACCTATTTCTAACCAAATTAAACCTTTTCCAACCAAAATTAAACTATTTCGAACCAAATTTAACCTATATCTAACCAAATTAAACCTTTCCAACCAAATTAAACCTATTTCCAACCAAATTAAACCTTTCTAACCAAATTAAACCTATTCCCAAACAAATTAAACCTATTTCTAACAAAATTAGACCAATATCCAACCAAATTAAACTTATTTCCAACAAAATTAAACCTATTTCCAACCAAATTAAACCTATTTCCAAACAAATGATTTTTATTTCTCAACTTATCATAACTTTATTCAGTCAAATTAAACCTTATCATAGGCTGAATAGAAGAACAGCGCCTTTATTGGTGGGAGAAAACAACAGAGGCCAGGGATCTACTGAGCCAGAACCGAAGGCTAATAGTGGGGTTTATTAACAGGGCATTGTGGGGTGAATAGGTACATGCACCAATGGCTTACATCAGTACTTACTTCATTATAAAATACTAAAAAAAAATAATTAATTTAATTTATTTTTGAACTAACTTAATAATAAATATTATTTCACTAGTTAAAACATTTTATACCATTTTTCAAGTCAAATTAATCCATTTACTTTTTTTTTTACACAATTTATTACGTTAATTTATATAATGTTAGCGTACACACTTTTAAATTAATCCTATTTTAATCACATTTAATTACCTTTTTCTATTCGACTGTAGTTGAAACAAATTTCAGGTTGAACTGTATATTGATAATTTAAAACTATTTAAACTATTGTAAATAATAGAGCAGAATGAACTAGAATATACAGGGTAGTCCCGCAATTTCATTTCATTTTTCGACGGTTAATTATTTCTAGTGTGAAAAACACACACACACACGACTTTCTCTTTTTCACGTTAATACAATTATATATAAAATGACCAGTTTTTTTTAAACTAAAACTTCAAATTGTGAAGAATGAAGTACCAACTTTCACGGAGGCAGGAGATAGAGAGATTGATTACATCATTATATCCCAAAAGAGGGTGCCAATATCGATCTAAATAAAATTTGAATTTTGTCACAAACTAAAATCGTTTTTGTTGTTGTTTAAGTTTGAAATAAAGGTGATAGGTTTATATCTGCACAGTTAGCAGTCTCAAGTTTAAAGGAAATCGTTAAAAACAAAAATTACAAAAAAAATTCAAATACCTATTGTGTAAAGTGGTACTTACGGTATTGCCATTTTTTCTTTTTCTCAAATTCGGAATTCTAGCAATGCATTATGTGCATTAATATTACATAGATGGCAGAATGATGCATCTTATTGAAGTGGTACTTTAGAGCAAAGCTTAACGGCTATTGTTCCCGCAAAACCCACCCAAAAAAAAAAAAAATATTTCCAATAAAAGTGATAGGTTTATTTTATATCTGTATATGCAGTTAGCATACGGAGATTAAAGGGAAATTGTTATAGTCGTTTTCGAGTAAATTTCAAAGAAAAGAATGAAAAATCTAATCTGTAATCTGTTTGATTTGTCCAGCCTTATGCAGTGAAACTGGCCTTTTCAGGCTGAAAATGTAATTCGTGTCTATTGGGAAGCGCAGCATCGAATGAAGGAGATGTCAAGAACGGGTGTTTGAGAGAAAGAAAAAATCTGGTGTGAAACATTCATACCACTTTCTCTTACTGCAGTTTACGCAACTATAATTCATAGATTTTCTTCTGGGTTTCATCCTATCTGTTGGCATTCCATGTACTATTTCCTTGATCAACCTCTGGTTGGGGCAAGATCTATGCCTAGAGTTAATGGGTAGCCCTTTGAGGAAACCTATGAATTTCCATACTGGCTTCGCCTTAGACGAGTTCATATAATGTTGGTAAGATTAACGAGGGACCTCCAACGCCGCAGTCAGGGTGGCCCTCAGGGCCCCCGGGTGGAACCCAGGCATGCTTGCTTTTGGATACGACCCAGCCTTTCTGCTACCCCTTTCTGCCAAGTCTTGGTCCACTAAGTCACCGACCCGTATGTGATCATGGGCCTTAATGACCTCGGTGGATAGCCAAAGAGTCAAACTTGGGTGCAAGCCACAGTTTCTTTAGAGAAAATAAAAATCATGTGTTAGTAAACGAAAAATTATTATTTTTTTTAAATCCGTAATAAATAAATAAAGTGCCTTGATGTTTGCGCGTCCGTAGGTGAAGTAATTTGCATTTTTTTAATTTTTATAAAGTTTGATTTCAAAGATACGTTGTACATACACTTATATATTTCTTGTCACAATAACTTCTAATTTACATATTATTAATTTATATACAGATTACACCAATTAACGTGGATATTGGTACGTTACCCTACACTATATTATAAAAACAAAAACAAAAAATCTGGTGGAAACCACTCACAAACAGTTTTCTCACACCTCTTGATACAGTTATATATAGAACGAAAACATTTTATTTAAATTACAAATTTTCTCATTTTTCCCAATACTGGCATTTCCCTAATATATTGGGACAAGTGCCAGCGTACCAACACAGGCAGGCACAGAATGATTACATTGTAGACAGCCAATAATATTGAACAAACTCATTTTGATTTTTAACGCATCAGATTCCTGAAATCCAACTAAAACATTTTTTTCTTTATTTTCAAAAAAAATTACAAATAAAAGTGATAGGCTTATATCTGTGCAGTTAATATTCCTAGTTTAAAGGATACTTATTATGATAAGCGGTTAATGAATTTTCTTCAAAGTTAGA
>JAAEAF010007946.1:0-38366 GCA_011037195.1 Triatoma infestans
GTGTGTGTGTGTGTGTGTGTATGTATGTATGTATGTATGTATTTATGTATGTGTGTATGTATGTGTGTATGTGAACAGCATAGCTCAAAAAATGGGAAACCGTAGAAAGTTGAAAGTTGATATTCCGTTTAGGTATCATCATGGGATCTGACAGTAGTTATCTGTCAAAATTCCTCAACCGGAAGTACCACTTTACTAGTTGGATTTTTACTTTTTTGCAATTTACTCAAAAATGGCTCCTACGATTTTCTTTAAACTTTAAACATCAACCACACATACAAAGAACTACAACTTTTATGTTGAAACATTTCTCCGGGAAAATGTATTTAAGGGCACTTTTGGGGGAGGGGGTTGGGTTAGGTTTCCATCTAAAGTGCTATTTCAGTTTATTAGACAATTCTGCCATCTAAATAATGTAAATTAGAATTAAATATGTTGTTGAAATTCTGAGTTTGAAAAAATCGGATAACCGGAAGTGCGTTTACTTTACCACTTTACTAAATGATTTTTTTTTCTCTTTTTCCCAATTATCTCAAAAATGGCTCCGACGATTTTCTTGAAACAACATATATAAACTAAACATACAAAGATATACAACTTTTATTTAAAACATTTCTCTGGAAAAATTCATTTAAGGGCACTTTTAGGGGAGGGGTGGGGTTAAAGCTTCCTCTAAATTGCTATAATAGTATATTATACAATTCTATCATCCAAACAGAATTATTTAGAAATGAATAGATGGCCAAAATTCCGAGTTTTAAGAAATTTAGTAAACCGAAAGTGCGCTTTTACTGAACAGTTTTTTCAGTTTTCGATGAATTTCGTTAAATTTGGTACACAAACTATAAAATTTGTCAATTATAATTTTGAGAACAGGAGTAAGAGAAAGTTGTGTGTGAGTGTGTTTCACACCAGATTTTTTATTATTATTATGCATGTTTTAGCGTCCTCGAAAAAAAGATGTTTTTAGCAAATATATGTGTATGTACAGAATATTACATATGAATTCTATTTAATCTAGTTAGGTATTCTATTTAAACACTACCATAGATAGCATCAGACATTAAGATTTATGGCAAAATCCATCAACCGGAAGTTAGTTTTTTCTCGAAAACGGCTCCAACGATTTTCTTTAAATTTCGTATACTATCTGCAGAAATAAATACCTATCACTTTTATTTAAAACATTTTCCCAGGAAAATTGATTTTTGGGGTGTCCTTGAGGGCGGGGGGGGAGGATCAGGATTAGGATAGTATTTCAAATTTAAAGAAAATCGGTATACCGGAAGTGCAATTTTACAGAATAGGTAGGTTTTTTTTTTTTTTTAATTTTCACGTAAACGGATACAACGTATCACTTTTTTTTTGTAACATTTTTCTGAAAAAAAATGTTTTTATGTGATTTTGTAGTATCAGGGGCGTTAAAATTCAAATGTATTTGTACAGTATTATTGGCTCTCTGCAATATAATTATTCTTTACATGTCTCTGTTGGTAGGTTAGCAACTGTTCCCCCCCGCCACTTGTATAATTATATCAGGACATATCAGCAAAATATGAAATTTAAACAAAATTTGTCATTTTATATATATATAACTGACATAAAGAGGAGTAAGGGAATGTCTGTAGATTGTTTGTACACCAGATTTTTACTTTCTCTTACTCCTAGTAAGAGGAAGTATTGTAATCGTGTCAAATTTTCGATATCGAGTTTTCACCGGAAATATCTGTTTTGAGGTCCCCTGAGCCTAAAAAAGTGGTTTTTAGCGAATGGTCTGTGTGTGTGTGTGTGTGTGTGTCTGTGTGTGTGTCTGTGTGTGTGTATGTATGTGAACAGCATAGCTCAAAAACGAAAAATCGTAGAAAGTTCAAACTTGATATTACGTTTAGGTATCACCATGGGATCTGACGGTGCGTTATGTGTCAATATTCCTCAACCGGAAGTACCACTTTACTAGTTGTTTTTTTTACGTTTTTGCAATTTTCTCAAAAATGGCTCCGAAGATTTTCTTTAAACTTGCTATATCAACTACACATACAAAGAGCTACAACTTTTATTTGAAACATTTCTCCAGGAAAATTCATTTAAGGGCACTTCTGGGGGAGGGGTGGGGTTATTTTTCTCTAAAGTGCTATCACAGTTGATTATACAATTGTATCATCCAAACAAAATTAATTAGAAATAAATACATGGCCAAAATTCCGAGTTTCAAGAAAATTAGTAAACCGGAAGTGCGCTTTTACTGAACAATTTTTTCAGTTTTCGACGAATCTTATTAAATTTGGTACACAAACTATAAAAGCTGTCAATTATAATTTTGAGAACTGGAGTATGAGAAAGTTGTGTGAGTGTTTCACACCAGATTTTTTTATATTTGTTTTTTGTTATATTTAATAAATTAGAAATTTTATGAAGATTCCTTATTTTGGAAAACTAATTATAATTCTATAAATAATGTGAAAATAATACAAGGAAAAAAGTAGTGATCATTATTTATTTAGATTATTACAAAGTTTTCTTTTTTTTTTTTTTTTTTTCTTCTTCTTCAGTATCTCATGACCTCCTTTTACAAATAATAATTACACAGTAGCTTTCTGTAATGTTAATGATTACTACTGGCTTTTTTAATTGAAATCAGATTTATTAAAATAATAGTCTGTCCTTCAACATAGTTTTCATTCATCTCTATTTATAAATCACTTCCATGTTTAGCTAAATGATAACTAACAAGAAGATAATAATAATAATAATAATAATAATAATAATAATAATAATAAAAATTTAAAATAAATATTTTTCTTAAATTCTTGGTTATTATTTTTTGTGTGTTTGTGTATGTATATGAGAATAAATTACCTAAAAAAAACATGATTAATCGTGAAAAATCATAAACTAGATTTTCAACTTAGACACACTACCATCGTGAATCTTAAATAAAGATTTCCGGTCGAAAATCCATAAAACAGATAATTATTTGTAAAATCAGCCTGTTCCCCCCCCCATGATTATTTGCTATTTTCTCAAAAAAAATCTGGTGTGAAACACTCACACAACTTTCTTTTACTCCAGTTCTCAAAATTACAACAAACAAATTTTATAGTTTTTGCGCTAAATTTAATGAAATTTGTCGAAAACTGAAAAAAAACTATTCACTAAAAGTGCACTTCCGGTTTACTAATTTCCTTGAAATTCGGAATTTTGGCCATCTATTTATTTCTAATTAATTTCATTTGGATGATAGAGTTGTATAATCAAGTATGATACCACTTTAGAGAAAGCTGTAACCCTACCCCACTCCTAAAAGTGCCCTTAAATGAATTTTTCCAGAGAAATGTTTTATATAAAAGTTGTAGATCTGTGTATGTTTAGTTTATATGTGTAGTTACAAGAAAATCGTCGGGGCCATTTTTGAGAAAAACGCGAAAAAGTGAAAAAAATCATTTAGTAAAGGTTAAAAGAAAAAGCACTTCAGGCGGTCCCATTTTCCTCAAATCGGAATTTCAACAGCATATTTAATTCTAATTAATATTATTTAAATGACCGAACTGTGTAATAAACTGAAATAGCACTTTAGAGGTTAACCTAACCGCACCCCTCCCCCAAAAGTGCCCTTAAATGAATTTTCCCAGAAAAAGTGTTTCAAATAAAAGATCTAGCCCCTTGTATATGTAGTTGATGTATAAAGTTTAAAAAATCGTCGGAGCCATTTTGAGAAAACGCAAAAAAGTAAAAAAACCAACTAGTAAAGTGGTAGTTCCGGTTGAGGAATTTTGACAGATAACGCACAGTCAGATTGCATGGTGATACCTAAACGGAATATCAAGTTCAGCTTTCTACGGTTTTTCGTTTTGAGCTATGCTGTTCACACACACACACACACACAGACCATTTGCTAAAAACCACTTTTTGGATCAGGGGACCTCAAAACGGATATTTCGGTGAAAACTCAATATCGAAAATTTGACACGATTACAATAGTTCCTCTTACTAGCAGTAAGAGAAAGTAAAAAAGGATAGCATCAATGATTTTTTTTCTAAAGCTGAGTTTTTGAACAGTTTGTTGTAAACATTATCCCGGGAAAATTGTTTTTGTTAGGGGAGGGGAGTTTCTGGGGGAACAATAAGGTTAAGCTTTTCTTTAAAGTACTACTACTAGTCAATACATGTTCTACCACTTATATAATATTGATATATATTGTAAGCATTACAATTCTAAATTTGAGTGAAATTTGTTGTACCGGCAGTACAACTTTATAGAATAAGTTTGCAAGCTTTGTTTTAGGGGGGGGGCGAATTATCACGAAAATCACAACAAAGATATGCTTTTTAAAAAAAATGGTATGCTAAAATGTGCATATATAAATGTATTCTATAGTTGAATATATTTGGTGTCGCGTGCATAATGCTGGATAAGATCTGACTTTTTTATCCGTCATAGCGTAAGGTTTGCAATCAATTCGTGTAGAAAAATTGAATTAATCTATATATGTCTATATTACCAAACAACACTGGTTGATACTCTGACAATGGATGAAAATCCAAAACCGGTCAGAAATCAACCAAATGAAGCATGCTATAAAAGTTAAAAATCATTGATGCTATTCTATAGTGTTTTTTTATTGGATAGATTTTTCCAAACTAAATTAGAATTGTTTGGGTCTATGTTATTGGAGCGCTCTTCACTTCCCTCCCAGTTTGGGTTAGTAGGTTGATACATTTGCCCCCACCCCCCACCCCCCTAACTTTGCATTTATATTTGTAGAAATGAGCAAAATTTGAAGTTTATAAATTATTTGTGATTTTATATATTATAATTATTGTATTAATAGGAGTACGACAAACTCCTACGAGTGTTTCACACCACATGTTTTACTTTGTCTTTACTTTTAATGAGAGGAAGTATTGCAATCGTGTCTAATTTTCGACATCTAGTTTTAACGAGAAATATCCGTTTTGAGGGCCCCTGAGTCCACAAAGTGGGATTTTGGAAAATTGTGTATGTGTGTGTGTGTGTGTGTGTGTGTATGTATGTATTTATGTATGTATGTGTGTATGTATGTATGTGAACAGCATAGCTCAAAAACGAGAAACTGTTGAAAGTTGATATTCCGTTTAGGTATCACCATGGGATCTAACAGTAGGTTATCTGTCAAAATTCCTCAACCGGAAGTACCACTTTACTAGTTGGATTTTTACTTTTTTGCAATTTACTCAAAAATGGCTCCTACGATTTTCTTTAAACTTTAAACATCAACCACACATACAAAGAACTACAACTTTTATGTTGAAACATTTCTCCGGGAAAATGTATTTAAGGGCACTTTTGGGGGAGGGGGTTGGGTTAGGTTTCCATCTAAAGTGCTATTTCAGTTTATTAGACAATTCTGTCATCTAAATAATGTTAATTAGAATTAAATATGTTGTTGAAATTCCGAGTTTGAAAAAAATCGGATAACCGGAAGTGCGTTTACTTTACCACTTTACTAAATAATTTATTCTCTTTTTCGCAATTTTCTCATAAATGGCTCTGACGATTTTCTTGAAACTTCGTATATAAACTAAACATGCAAAGATATACAACTTTTATTTGTAACATTTCTCTGGAAAAATTCATTTAAGGGCACTTTTAGGGGAGGAGTGGGGTTAAAGCTTCCTCTAAATTGCTATCACAGTATATTATACAATTCTATCATCCAAACAGAATTATTTAGAAATAAATAGATGGCCAAAATTCCGAGTTTTAAGAAATTTAGTAAACCGGAAGTGCGCTTTTACTGAACAGTTTTTTCAGTTTTCGACGAATTTCGTTAAATTTGGTACACTAACTATAAAATTTGTCAATTATAATTTTGAGAACAGGAGTAAGAGAAAGTTGTGTGTGTGTGTTTCACACCAGATTTTTTTTATTATTATGGATGTTTTAGCGTCCTCGAAAAAAAGATGTTTTTAGCAAATATATGTGTATGTGTTTTTCACTTCCCTCCCAGTTTGGGTTAGTAGGTTGGTACATTTGCCCCCCCCCCCCCACTACCTCTGCATTTATATTTGTAGAAATGAGCAAAATTTGAAGTTTATAGATTATTTGTCATTTTATATATTATAATTATTGTATTAATACGAGTACGACAAACTCCTACGACTGTTTCACACCAGATGTTTTACTTTCTCTTTACTTTTAATGAGAGGAAGTATTGCAATCGTGTCTAATTTTCGACATCTAGTTTTAACGAGAAATATCCGTTTTGAGGGCCCCTGAGTCCAAATAAGTGGCTTTTAGCAAATGGTATATATATATATATATATATACATTATGTATTACCTATATATGTATATATATATTACATATATATGTATTCACAAACTTGACAAGTTTTTTTTGTTTATTACTTTCTCTTACTACTAATAGTAATAGGAAGTATTTCCAGATTCATGCCAGATTTTCAAAATTGAGTTTCACCGGAAATACACTTTTGAGGTCTCCTGAGTCCACAAAGTGGGATTTTGGAAAATTGTGTATATGTGTGTGTGTGTGTGTGTGTGTGTGTGTGTGTGTGTTTGTGTTTGTATGTATGTATGTATGTGTGTGTGTGTGTATGTATGTGTGTGTATGTATGTGTGTGTGTGTGTATGTGAACAGCAAAGCATAGCTCAAAAACGAAAAATCGCAGTAAGTTCAAATTGATATTATGTTTAGATATCACCATGGGATCCGACAGTACGTTAGCTTTCAAAATTCCTCAACCGGAAGTACCACTTTACTAGTTTTTTTTTTCTTTTACCATTTTTTGGCAATTTTCTCGAAAAACTTGATATATCAACTATACATACAAAGATCTACAACTTTTATCTAAATCATTTCTCCGGTAAAATGCATTTAAGGTTACTTTTGTGGGGGTGGGTTGGGGTTAGGTTGTTTTTTAAAGTGCTATTTCAGTTTACAACCTATACAATTCTTTCATCTAAATAATGTTAATTAGAATTAAATGGGTTGTTTGTGGAAATTCCGAGTTTGAAGAAAATCAGACAACCAGAAATGCGTTTTTACTGAATGAAAAGTATTCTTCAATGTTCTGCTATTTTTCTAAAACGGTTCCTATGATTTTCTTTAAACTAATTATGTGAACTACACATATAAAGAACTACAACTTTTATTTTAAACGATTTCAAAAACCGGGTAAACTTATTTAAGCGGACTTCTTTTGGGGTAGGGGTAGGGTTATGTTTGCCTCTCTTAGTTACAATTCTAACCATGTAGACAAAATTAATTAGAAAAAAATATATTGCCAAAATTCCGAGTTTCAAGAAAATTATTTTTTTGCTGAACATTTTTTTTTAGTTTTTGTGATTTTCTCCATAAAAACAACGATGATTTTCATTAAATCTGGTATAATAACTATAAAATTGGTTAATTACAATTTTGAAAACTGGAGTAAGAGAATGTCGTGTGAGTGTTTCAAGCCAGATTTTTTTTTTCTAATGTAAGCTGGGAAAGCTTTGACAGTTTAATAGGTTTTAGAAAGAGAGAAATGAGTGAGGAAGGGATTTTCGAGAAATAAGCTGGAATGAATGCTGAACACTGTATATAATTAACTAGAGACACAAAACTGCCAGGACTTTACACGTAAATAGAAATTAGAGATTTAGACTGAGTAAAGAGAAGGATAGTATTTAGGTTGCTGACGCGTTGTAACTGCTGTATAAACTGTTCTAATGACTGTCTCTTGTAGGGCTAGCGCAGCTGTATATGTACAGAGCCTCCCACTCTAGTCTGGCCTAAATAGCGAATGAGATTCTCAATTTTCTGTCTCTCTCTCTTCTTTAGACCCCACTCTTCGGATCCTATGCATAATTCCTCTTTTCGTATCCCATTACAACAGTATTATCCCCTTCTAACTTTCTGTTTCTATAAATTTTCGGGATCCTACTAACTTAATGTTTTAAGGAAAATTATTAATTATAATATTAAATAAATCTATTAATAATAATTATTAGATTGAGGAAAATTTGCTATCTTCCTGGATATATTGAAATAATATATATGATTAAATGTTCAGAAAAAATTGTTACAGAAAGAAATGTAAATAATTACATATTTTTCCGAGAATTTTATACATATTTAGTATCTGGTTTTTTGCTATTGTAAAATTTGAAAAAATTCATAAAACCCCCTTTTTTTTTTGCAAAGGTCAGGTTCATTTATTTGTGTAGATTATCTCACTGACGTAATTTTTATTTGTTCAAATTAACTAAAAACCTTGAATGTTTTTATATCTTTTTAAAATATAATAATAGTTTGTTTTTTTTTCAACAGCTATTAATGTTTACATTTAGTTTAATTTAGTTGAACTAAGCCTTGAATTAAACTTTCTCAACGATACACAGTTTAAATTTCATTTTGTCCTTAGTACATTTATTTTATTTGCTATTAGTAGTATTAGTAGTATTGTTAGTGGAGGCTTTTAATTTTGTTATTAAAATTATAGCATTATTATTTACCGTAGAAAGATGAGGAAAATCATAATTAGATTTAGAAAGGGAAAACTAACACGATCATTTTGTAGTAGTGGCTTTAGGAAAGAAATTTGTCAATAATAAATATGTAATTTATAAATTACAATATTACATTTAACATACATATTACATTTAATACAATATGTACAATATTACATTTATATTTATATATAAATATGTAATATGTAAGAGAAAGTAACGTTTGTGTTTGTTACACACTAGGTTTTTCTAATTTTATTTATAATTATTATTTAGCTATAATAAGCTATCAGTCATTAACACTTTATAGATGGTGATAACTTTAAATAATTAACCATTCACAAATTTTATTATCTCTAGCGATGTATGCGACCTGTTCTAATAAACAGGTGTGGTTGAATGAACTGTTCAAAACTTTGGCAGTAAACTATACATGCATGCGCATACATTGTGCCGTTGGCGTTAATATGATTGTTTTTGGTCTGTCGCGCTAATTAAAAATGATGTGAATCTCATTTTGAAACTACCAATTGTATTTAAAATATACAGTTCAAAATTCAATAATTACAAAATTATAAAACATTTTCTTTTTTTTATTACATCGTAACTGGAATTATTGCTATCGTGTGAAATTTTCGAAATCTCTGTTTTCACCGGGAAATACATGTTTTGCCATCGCCGAAACATGAGAAAATGTTTTAAGCGATAGTCTGTGTTTTTCAAAAAATGGTCCTAACGATTTTTCTTTAAATTTCGTTGGTACTATCAACTCACATGAATAGCTTTTATTTATTTTATTTCGGGAGGGGGGGTTCTGAGGGGAAACAGTAACGTTATACGTTCCTCTGAAGTACCACATCAGTACAATGCCCGGTACTGTCTCCTGTATAACATTAATATACGAGGTGTGGCTATTAAATAACGAGACTGACGCTGTAAAACATTTTATTTTGATTTCATACATATTTACTTATTATCACCTTCAATATACACCCCTACTCTATCCCTACAACGCTCCATGCGAATCTTCCATTGTTTGAAACAGTGCTGGAAGTCTTCTTCTGTCAGCTTCTTCAGGACGCGTGCCGCTTTCTCTTTCACAGCTTCAATAGACTCAAATCTTGTTCCTTTTAATGCAGATTTCTCCTTAGGAAACAGATAGAAGTCACACGGTGGAAGATCCGGCGAATAGGGCGGATGGTCTAACACTGGGATGCTGTACTTGGCTAGAAATCTCTTGACAGACAATGCGGAATGAGCCGGCGCATTGTCTTGGTGGAGAACCCATGACTTGTCTTTCCACAATTCGGGTCGTTTTTACCTTATTCTTTTATGGAGTTCAGCAAGAACGTGAAGGTAGTAATGTTGATTAATAGTTTGACCTTCAGGAACCCAGTGAAGGTACACAGTCCCCCATGAATATCGAAAAAACAATCATCATTGCTTTAAATTTTTGTTTGGTCATTCGAGCTTTTTTGGCTCTCGGTGAAGTTGGTCTTTTCCAGTGCATGGATTGGCGCTTCGTTTCGGGATCATAAGTAAAAAAACCACGATTCGTCTCATGTTATTATCCTTTCCAATAAGTTTGGGTCATATTCACTGGCATTTAAAGTGTCAGTACAAAGATTTTTGCGAGCTTCATATTGTTTAAACGTGAGAATTTTAGGCACCATTTTGGCCCACAGTTTCCACAAGCCCAAATTTGAAGGAAAAAGAATTAACCGAAAGTGCAACATTGCAGAATGGGTTGTGCGACTCTTTTTTTTTTTTGAAAACACCTGCAACAGTTTTCTTTAAACTGTGAAAATACTGACTGCATAGATATTTAAAAGATCTTTCCGGAAATGCTGATTTTTAGTAGGGAGTTCTGGCGGAATTTGTATGGTGTTATATTTCAAATGTTATAAATCTGGGTTTTGGTTCCATGTTATTTGGTGCTCTCTTCTGGACTATTAAACTGATGATTCACTACCTGCCTGGTTTGGTTGGTCGGTATTTATTTGTCCTCTCAACACCCTTACATTTAAAATCAGTAAAATTTAAGTTCTAAATAAATTTGTCCCTTTTATAATATAAATGTATTTAACATCGGTATTAGAAAGTTTTGTGATTGTTTCACAACAGATTTTAATCTAATGTTAAATTAGTGTAGATTCTCACAGGGTTGAAAAAAGAAAATAAATAGTAACCAACAATTGGGACAGCAACTTATCAAGGGCTAAGGGCATGTCAGGTGCAATATTTGTCAGGGGAGGAGGCGTGTGGGCAGCATGCCGCTGTCCCTATCGCCGAATCCACTGATGTATAAAATGATTCACCTCCCTCCTTCGGAAAATTGTTAAATGACATTATTTACTAATATATCCTGAAAATTGCAGAATACCCGACACTGGTCGATGACAAAAAAAAAAAAAAAAACTAATCACCTATCCAGTAGATTAATTCTTTAATCTAAATGTGTAAATAGTAATAAGAACTCATTTTTTATTTATGTTGTTATTGTAACAAAATATATAAAAACAGATCTGCACCGCAATATTGATTAACATAGAGTGGGGGGAATGTCTCTTGCAGAACGATAAAAACAGACCTCCCCTGCCATTTCCTTTGCTGTGTATTAGGTTTCCAACGGCTAGCCCCCCACCCCACCCCATCCAACGATAGGACCCAGTATTTACTTACTAACACTTTACCATAAAAATGTTTCTTCTTTACTTTTCCTTTAGCCCTTTTTTTTTTTTTGTTATCATTTCTTTTATCCGGAAGTACAAAAGCAAGTGGAGAGTATGGAAGCTGCTGAATAAGAAGAAAAGAGAGAGAAAAAAATATTGTGTATACTAGGAAGTTTGTAATGTGGGACGGGGGTGAGAGAGATTTGTTTGAAATATTGTTATTTGAGTTACATCTTTGTCTCTCTCTTTGGACACATTTCTTTCCAAAACTTTTCTCTTTCCCTAATATTCTACTTATACAAACTTTACTAACTATTTGAACATACAACAAAAAAAACCTCTCTCTCTCTCTCTCTAGCTTACAATTTTCCTTGAGAAAATGGTGACGGAAGTTTTCAAGAAGAAAATTGTTGTTGTTGCTGATTTCTTCCTCGAATATCAGATTAGATAGAATCGATTAGATATTTATGAGGATAGATTTATCGAGTTAAAAAATCTATTATTAATTCTTTGATATGTTTTTTTCTCTCAGTTTTTCGTGATTTTCTACCAACGATTTTTTTTTTTTTTTTTAAGTTCGAATACACTGAATTTTCATAGGGTATTAGTAAATGTTTGTATGCTATATTAATTGCAATTGAAATGAAAAATTTTCATGCTGTAGTTAATGTTGGACTCGTAGCCATAGTGTTTACCAAGTTTCATGTCGATCAGTCATATTTCTTTCACAGAGGAGAGGTAACGGCATCTTTCCTACCTATGGTGCATCATCTATCTTACCATAGGAGAGGCGGCCAAGTATGGTGTACTTGTATTTTGTTTCTGGAATAAATGAGAATTTCTTCATTTCGAAAAAAACATATTTTTGGTAGATAATAGTAGTTGACATATTATGTTTATTAAGAATTATGTGATGGATGCAAGAAATATAAAAATAAATTTAATTTGAAAAAAAGATCAAAATTATGAAAATACTTATGTGACATTCCCGTGCAAAAGGACATTTCAGGTAGAAGACCACTATTGTCTTTTAGAGTTCATGAACTTGATAGCATTGTCTACCCCTTCTTCTCACAGGGGAAGATTTGAAATAACAATTGGAAGACATTCCTTCAATATACAGTTGGTTGTAGACACCGAAGCAGAACACTTGTTTTTCGCTCTCTTAGCATCAGTGCATATTATAATAAGTTAGTAATTCCTTTGCATATAACTGTAGTTATTATTTTAATAGAATATATTTATTGTTAGCAGTGGTGACTACTTTCTTATTTCTGATACTTCTCTCTTAAACATATATACTTACAATCCCTTTTACTAAACCGCTCGCTCGTGCTACACATGCTACCACTACTACACTACAACAACAACACACCAATTACATTTCAATTAACTCTTTAATATATCTCCTATATTTTAATACAAGGCATAACTTTTAAATGTTCCTCGTCTCTTCTAACTTTACCCTATACATAAATACTAATCAACTTTATTTGAAATATTTTTCTGGAATAAACAATCTCCAATAACATAAACATTTGAAATTTAACCTCACAAATTCATTCAATGTCTAAAAAAATCCATTTTTACGATAAAATGTATCAAATTAATATCTGTGTATTGCATCCCAAGTTTAAAGAAAGAGAGAAAATTACCAAAAAAAAAAAACAAACAAAAGAACTCACAAATTAATTCAATAATCTTCCGGTCTCTCCGTTCTTCCTTGGATTAACCTATTTTCTTCACATTTTGTAGTCTAGTATTGCTTCCCATTGGATGCCTTAATATCATATACGTTGTGGAAGTATATAATGTTGTGACGTGTCATATTTTAGAGCAATGACTAACATTGCTCTCTCCCTCAGAACCTTTCCTAAAAAATGAGTTGTCCCGAAAAAAATGTTTTAAACAAAAGTTTCAGAGACATTTTCCGTGGTAGCCTGCTTCATTTTGTGGTCATCGACCGGTTTCGGGCGTTCGCCCATCTTCAGGATGCGTTTTTCAGACAGTGTGACAACACAGACTTACACAGAGCAAAGTTAGTTTACACACTCTTACACTGAGTCTGTGTTGTCACACTGTCTGAAGAACGTATCCTGAAGATGGGCGAACGCCCGAAACTGGTCGATGACCACAAAATGAAGCAGGCTACCTCGGAAAATGTCTCTGATGCTTTCAAGCTCTGCGGAACCAACCACCACAACAACTAAATAAAAGTTGTTATAGTAAAAGTTTGCACATAGCATAGTATAGTTAAAATACCTAGTTTGAAGAAAATCATTGGAATCATATTCGAGAAAATATAGAAAGAAAAAAAATGACAAATCCATTCACAGTAAAATGATAATTTCACTGTTGACCGATTTTGTCCAAAACCTTACAAGAAATAAGGTTTGGAACTTAAAAGAAATATGAAGTTTGAACTTTCTGTGATATTCCGATTTTGAGTTATGCTGACCACACATACGCATAGACAGAGACTGAGTAAGAGAGAGAGAGAGGGGGGAATGTGAGAGAGAGTAAGAGAGAGAGAGAGAGAGAGAGAGAGTGTGTCAGAGAGAGAGTAAGACATGAGAGAGAGTGAGAGAGAGTGCATTCATTAAAACATTTTTTTTTTTTATTAAAGGCACCTCAAAACATGTATTTCTGGTAAAAACTTGATATCGACATTTGCAATACTTCCTCTTACGTAAGAGAATGTAAGATAATACTAGGTAGATAATGAAACGAAAATTTTCCCTTGATTTCTTCAATTTCAGTCATGAACTATAAGGAAAATACTTCCTTTATATTTATTTGCATATACATGTTACAAAAAAAAAAAAAATTATGCAAAGAGAAGTGAACGTTGAAATATTATGGGGTGGAAAAGAATAATGTTTATTTAAGGTGTTGTAAAAGTATTTGCTGTGGATGATGATGATGATGATGATGGTTCAATCTAAACCGACGAGAAAGTGATATTGCTGCTATGAATGTTTGCATATTGATAGCGTGAAAAATGCCTGTTGAATTCCATGTGGACAGTAATTCCAGATTTCTGAAATATTTCTATTTTTTTTTTTCATTTTCTTTTATTTACTTAAGTTTCTTTATATTTACTTTTAGCTTCATTTTTTAATGTTTACATAAAACAAGTTTGTTCTTTGCAAGGAAACTCTTTTATAATATTAAATTGGTAAGAAACCAAGCAAACATCTGTTTACAGTGAAAGATATCATTGTTATTGCTCGCATTGATTTACATATTGGAAAGATTCTTTGAAATATATATAATTACAAAATATCTCTGAAATAAAAAAAATGAAAAATCACAGCAACTCAAACTTGACATTCTGTTTTTATACCACGTTGGGATCCGACAAATCAGATCGGTCGAAATTTAACATTAGGAAGTGTGACTTTACAAAATATTTTTTGTGATTTTCTCGAAAACTATAAAAAAAAAAAAAAAAAACCTTTGCATACTAACTGCTCACGAAAGGCCTAGTACTTATTTTTTTTTAAGAAAATAGGTTTTGGGGGTTATGGCGAGCTGCAAGCTAAGCTTTCTTTTAAAATCGTTCTTTTTTAAGTACCACTTCAGTAAATGTATACCTATGTAATATAGGTTTTGGTAAATGCATTAATAGAATATCTGATTTAAAGAAAACTGGTTAACCGGAAGTGCGGCTTTAAATAGAATACTAAATCTTTCGGGATTTTCTTATGTAAAAAAAACAAAAACAAAACGGTTTTGTTTAAAAGTAATAAATATAAAAACGGTTACTTTCTTCAAAATGTAAACCGTTATTTTCTATCATTTTCACTCGCTTATCTACAAGCATTTCAATTTCATGAAAGTATCATTTCTTTTGTTTTGACATGGAAACCTCGTTGCATCATAATCGTACTATTTCATAATTTTCAAAGTACCATCCTTTGAAAAAATTAGCTATAGACTGGAAAAACAGTGAAATGTTTTGGTATGTTGTGTGTTGTAGTAGCATGAGCGGTTTAGTAAAAGGGCTTGCAAGTATATATGTTTAAGAGAGAAGTAATAAGAATAATTAAGAAAACACTGGTAGATTAAATTAAATATTATTCTTTAAAGATATTTAAATGCTATTCAATAACACAGCAATATTAATTAATTACTGTTTTTAGTTGGAATAAACTCTTATGTTATAACTTAAAACTGGCACAATCCTGATGTGTTCTCCACGGTGTTTACAACAAAACTTTCTTTGAAGGAATGTCTTCTAATTGTTCGTTCAATTCCTCCCCTGTGAGAAGAAGGGTAGGACAATGCTATCAAGTTCATGAAATCTAAAAGACAATAGTGGTCTTCTACCTGAAATGTCCTTTTGCATGGGAATTGTCACATATTCTGGATATTTTTCAAATTAAATATATTTTTATGTTTCTTGCATCCATCACAACAGCATAATCAGATGGTGCAAACATCGAGTGTGAATAGACAGGGCGATGCAAAACGCCAATTCCCTTCAACTTTGCTAAATTTACCTGAATCAAACCGAACAATGGATGGGAGCGCTATCATGTTACAGAATAGCTTTATTTCGGTTAATTAAAAAAAGGGGTATTTAGCTTTTTTAAGACTTTATAAACTTTATTCCCAACTCAGTATAAAGTTCAGAGTCAACAGCTCTGCTGTCTGAAAAACGTTCACCTTCGAAGTTCCACCAAATGGAAAGCGTGATCTTTTCCCGAACCTATCTTGGGCTAATCCATGAAAACTTGAAATTTTGGCAATATATTTAATTTTGTTATTATTATATTGATGATAATCGTATAATAAACTAAAAAGCTTTTTAGGAGAAAGCTTATCCTTGACCCCTCTCCCAATAATCCCTCTGAAATGAATTTTCCCAGAAAAATGTTTCAAATAAAAGTTAAAAGTAAAAGTTTTGCACATGTAGTAAGTTATACCAAGTTTAAAATTTGTTGGAGCCATGTCCGAAGAAATCTCAAGCCTCATTTTGAAAATAGATTCAGTAAAATGTCATTTTCGGTCGATCGATTTTGTCCAAAATCTTATTGTCAGCTCCCCTGTTGGGACTTAAAACGTAATATAGATTTTGCATTTCTAAGTTTTTAATTTTCATGTTTTCTGCCTCAAATCACCAGAGGCTAAGTAAGCCAACAATTGTAAACAACATATTACACCCCACGGTCAATAAGAAAACTATATAACTTTTTATAAATAAATAAACCTGGAAATGAAGAAATCTGTTTTATATATTAAATACATTTAAAATTTGGAATTGTATCAATTGTGATACATTATGTGTATATACTATCTTACCAACTTGTGCTGAATATGAAATAACACTCTCTAAAACTTTAAGAATATGTTAAATATTTACTATGGGAGAAAATTAGTATTACATTCAGTTATCGTTCGTGACTTAACTTATTAAGTTCACGCTATCCAACGGTATTAGATTGCAATGCGAAGTTTTACACATAGAATTTCTCACCACAAATATAATACTTCTCTAATAATAATATTTATTATTTTATTAAGTTTATATTATCAGATATCAGGATCAGATTTCAATGTCCCAAGTTTCAATGTCCCATTTTTTACTTTCACGTACTCTTCCTAGTAACAGGAAGTATTGTGATCGTGCCAAACATTTGAAATCGAGTTTTCACCGGAAATACATCGTTGGAGGTCCTCCTACTGAGTGCGGAAAACACTCTTAGTGAAAGCACTTCAGATCATTCACTTTTAGTTCTGGAAAGAAGATCTCGAAGCCATTGACGCTTTATACGGGAAAGATTGTCCAGGAGAAGAGATTTCTGGCTAAAAGATTTTTAGGGTACGATAGGATTTTATGGAGTTTTATGGATAAGAAGAGGAAGCAACGTCGGTCACTAGTGGAATATTATTAAGGTCATTGTAAGGGTGGGGACAGAGTTGGGAGCTAAAAGATATAATCTTGAAGTTCCACAATCAGTCTTCATGTCAGTCCTTTGACCAACCAAGGAAGACTAAATAATATCTAGGATCTTAGTGTAGTAAAAATTCTCTGTTTGCAGGCAATTTATCAGTTAGAATTCGAGAAAATGCAGAAGAAACATGCAGTTTTCCTGATAGTCCGTCAGTGATTGATGAATTTCGAAAATTTTATTTTTACTTTCTCTTACTCCTCGTAAGAGAAAGTATTGCAATCGTGTCAAATTTTCGATATCGAGTTTTCACCGGAAATATTCGTTTTGAGGTCCCCTGAGTCAAAAAAGTGGTTTTTAGAAAATGGTCTGTGTCTGTGTGTATGTATGTATGTGAACAGCATAGCTCAAAAACGGAAAATCGTAAAAAGTTCAAACTTGATATTCCGTTTGGATATCACCATGGGATCTGACAGTAGGTTATCTGTCAAAATTCTTCAACCGGAAGTACCTCTGTACTGAATGGTTTTCTCAAAAATGGCTCCATCGATTTTCTTTAAACTCTGTATATCAACTACACACACAAAGAGCTACAACTTTTATTGAAACATATCTCAAGGAAAATTCATTTAAGGGTAGTTTTAATGGTGGGGTAGGGTTACGGTACCTCTAAAATGCTATTTCAGTTTAAATTAAACAATTCTGTCATCTAAATAATATTAATTACAATTAAATATGTTGTTGAAATTCCTAATTTCAAGAAAATTAGTTAACCGGAAATACGTTTTTACTGAACAGTTTTTTTATTTAATTTTTAGCGATTTTTCTCCATAAAAACACAGACGAATTTCATTAAATTTGATATACTAACTATAAAATTTATCACTCACAATAATTAAAACCTGGAGTTAGAGAAAGTTGTGTGAGTGTTTCACACCAGATTTTTTAAACAAATTATTATTATATTAAAATCTGATTTTAATATGAAATTAAATATAGTGCCTTCTGAACACATTTATCAATCCTTAAAGTAAGTGCTGTTTCTGCAGTTTAGCTCAGATTTGCGTATTAGCTCCTGATGTTGCCAAAACCTCATCAATTCCCTGTAGTTTATTTCTTTTTACTTTTTTATTACGCAATTGCACTGAAACCAACCGAGATTACTTGATCGTTAGCATAGAAATCTTGGAGCTGGAATTCATTCATAAGATATTGTGAGAAGTCGACATATTGCTAATCTGAATTGGCTTTAATAATTAAAGTCAATTCATACGGATCAATAATTCATATGGATCAATAATTGAAATTAATTTCATTAAAGCCAATTAATTCTAGCTAATTGTTTTGCTATGTTCTGTATTATGTTCTGTACATTTGATCTGAATAATAGTATATGAAAGACTTGCGAAATAATCAGCTTCCATTTGGTGAAGCATTGGTATTACTTGCTGGTGACTTCAGGCAAACGCTTCCAGTGATACTTCGCTCAACACCAGCTCATGAATTTTGCATGCTTGCTTTAAATATTCAACTCTTTGGAGCACAGTAAAAAAAAAATCGTTTAACAACGAATATGCGACTTCAACTTCAAAACGATCCAACAGCTGCCATATTTTCAAGACAATTACTCGCACTGCTCCTACAAATCCGGAAACGGGAAAAATCACCTTCTCATCTAATTTCTGCAACATTGTACATTTAAAAGAAGAATTAGTAGACGGGGTATTCCAAAGCATCGAAACAAATTATCAAAATCACGCATGGTTAAGCCTAAAAATCAGACTGAGCTATAGCGAAGCGAAGTCGGGTTAGCTAGTAGTATATACAATGTAAACTTATGCGAACATATGCAGAAAGTATATAAAGAGCCGAAATGTTACAATTATAATTCAATTTAGTTTTATAATCACACAATTTATCAATTTTTATTTTCTCTAAGAAGAGGTGTTGCGATCGTGCCAGATTTTCAGTATTGAGTTTTCATCGAATACGAGTTTTATAGCGAATAGTCTGTATGTCTTTGTGTGTGTGTGTGTGTGTGTGTGTGTTTGTGTGACAAGAATATCTCAAAAACGAAAAGTAGCAAGAAGCTTAAACAGTTGGTGTTCCGTTTAAGTAATACCACCGCATCAGACCCGACGATTTCGGGCAAATTGCTTTAACCGGAAGTGCGTTTTTTTTTTTATTTTTTCGTAATTTTCTGAAAAACGGCTCCAATGATTTTGTTTAAACTTTATAATACACTATCTACATACATACAAACCTATCACTTTTATTCGTAACATTTTCCTGGAAAAATTGATTTTTTGGGGGATTCTGGGGGGAACAGTAGCGTTATGCCTTCCTCTAAAGTACCAGTTCACTATAATAATGTAGTTTTACTATCTACATAATATTAAGAAACATTAAAAGCATTGATAGAATTCCAAATCTGAAGAAAATCAGTTTCACCGGAAGTGCTTTTACAGAATAAGTTTTCAGATTTTTTTGGTATTTTTTTCGGAAACGGTTGCAACGATTTTCTTTAAACTTGGAATGTTTGGTGCATACGAAAAGAAATATATCACTTTTGTTTGGAACATTTTTTTTTTTTTTAAATTAATTTTAGAGGAAGGGTATTAGTTAGGTGGAGGGGGTCTTTTGTTAGTTAGTTTAAAATTAAATTTGCACATGATTTCTTAGTTTTGGCAAAGGGCGGGTCCACATAAGACCGCTCCTTCAGTTTCTTTTTTTTAACATAATGCCAGAAATCTTTATCGAGGAAACATAGCTATTGTTGATCAATTTCTTAACAAAAGTGGACGACTGCCAGACCTGGTTTATTAAAGGCGGTACTTAATAAGCCAAGGGTTTTGTCATTCAAAAGAAAAATTAAACATTTTACAAAAAATAAATAAATAATAAAATACAAATGAAATAGAGGGAAAATGTTTTTTATTTAATTTTTTTTTTTTTTATTGTATTACAACCCGCTAACTATTAATAGATCTTGTGGAAAAGGGTAAATTTTAAAAGACCGGCCCGCCCGGCAATGCCTTTAGACTTTTATTTGCTTTTTTTAAATGGTAATAAACTGTCTTCCATTTCCTTCACCAATTTATCGCTATTTCCTGCAATTAGTACATTTGAAACAAATTAATTTTTTTTTTTCTTTTTTAGTAATTCAAGAAAACTGAAATTATTTTTAGCAAGAAATTAATAAAAGTTTAGTTTTTATTTTTTTTATTGAAATTAATTACATTTAATAATTAGATTAATTTAGTCTCGAGATATTTTATAAATGGTATCTTTTGTGACATTGCATAAGTTTTATAATTATTGAAATAATAATGCAGTAATTAAATTGCAGAACGAAAGTATGAATACATACTAAAACATAACAAAAAAATCTGATGTGAAACACTCACACAAGTTTCTCTTACTCCAGTTATCAAAATTATAATTGACAAATTTTATAGTTTGTGTTGTACCAAATTAATTCAAATACGACGAAAACTGAAAAAATCGTTCAGTAAAAGCCCACTTCCGGTTAACTAATTTTCTTGAAACAGGGTAATTTTAGCCATCTATTTATTTCTAATTAAGTTTGTTTGGATGATAGAATTGTACAATCAACTATGATCGCACTTAAAAGAAAAACCTAACCCCACCCCTCCCTCATAAGTGCCCTTAATGAATTTTCCCAGAGAAATGTTTCAAATAAAAGTTGTAGCTCTTTGTATATGTAGTTGATATACCAAGTTTGAAGAAAATCGTTGGAGCCATTTTTGAGAAAATTGCAAAAACGTAAAAAAAAAACAAAAAGTAAAGTGGTACTTCCGTTGATGAATTTTGCAATGACCCACTGTCAGATCCCACGGTGATACCTAAACGAATATCAAGTTTAAACTTTCTACGGTTTTTCGTTTTTGAGCTATGCTGTTCACATAATACACACAGAGAGCACACACAACACACACACCCTCACCACACACACACACAGACCCATGACATTGCGAAAAAACCGCTTTTTTGGATTCAGGGGACCTCAAAACGGATATTTCCGGTGAAAACTCAATATCGAAAATTTGACACGATTACAATACTTCCTCTTGCTAGGAGTAAGAGAAAGTAAAAATTATACTTTAAGAAAAAATGAAATAAAATAAATTAGCTAAATAAATGAAATTACCAATTATTTTTATAATGCAAGACGTAAAATAATATATAGGTAACTATGTAAGTATCATATCATGATATTTGTAATTTTTAGATTATTAATAGTGAAAAATAAAAAACATTTCTTTTAGGAACTTCATACTCCACTATTTACACTGCAGACTATTTACACTGAGACTGTTTACACCAGTGTAATTATTTCTTAAATTTATATTCATTGGCTTTAAACAAAGAAATGTTGCAATGTTTCCAATTTTACTTTCTGTTATTCCCCTAGTAAGAGGCATAATGCGATCGTGTCAAATTTTCGTGTTTGAGTTCTGGGTGGGGAACAGTAACGTTAAGCTTTCCTCTAAAATACCACATTAGTACAATGTGTGGTTCTTGTACCACCTATATAATATTTGTAGAATTCCAGATTTAAAGAAAATCGGTTAACCCAGAAAGGCTACTTTACAGTACAGGGTTTTGAGTTTTTTTTGGGGGGAACATTTTACCGAAAAAAAAATTGATTTTAAAGGCGGTTATGGTGGGCGGCACACGTCAGTTAGGTTTAAATTTAATCGGCTGCTACAAGTTTTGTTGTTTGCGGAGGAGATTAACAACTCGGGTGGGCAATATCCCAGCACCGCATCCCCCATAGGCTTATTATGCCGGAGGAGAGAGCACCCTCAATGTCTCGCTGGTATTATGGTTGTCACCCATGTATAACCTGTGTCACCCTTTTTTTTGGCCAGACCAACTAAACGTGGCATTTTATATAAAAATATATTAATTGCAGTATATAATTACTGCCATAAAAAGATATTGTATTCATCAGAGAGATATTGCATTAATAGCAGTGATGTGAGTCACGCCAGATTTTTTAAATAAAATTAGTATTCAAATGGAAGAGAATAGCTAAGTGGTTAGCGTGCTGGACTCTCACGCGGTAGTCCCGGGTTCGAGTCCAGCTGTGCTACCTTTAGATTTTTTCTTCCTAGGAGCCTCCATAGCTCGTAGAGATGTAACGAGAGAACACTGTCCGGAGGCCGGCAGTGCACTGAGAAGGCTCCGGGCGCCAATGACCATAGATGCTGCGGCGCCTTAAATTAAAAAAAAAAAAAGTATCCAGAATCTTTTCTATATTACTGAAATAGTAGTTTTTTAAAGATTCGATTATTATGTTTCTATTGTTGGTTAAGTTAGAAATGCTATTTTTTTTTTTTTCTGGAGTCCAAATTTATAATACGCAAAGAAATCAACAGCAGATTAAACCAATTGAACTGCGAACTATCTTTATCTCTTACCACTGATAACAATCGATCTATTTAAACAAATTCTGGGAAGCCTATTTTCTAGTAAATGATTTTATCTAATAATGCTAAAGCACTAGACGAAATAGTTACCCAGATTAGTTAATATGCTGTCAATTAATTAGGTTAGATTTTTGGATACGTAAATGAAAAATTTGTTTAATAAACTGCAAACAGACTATCTATACTCTTTTATTTTAATTTGAGTTAATATGTTATTGCAAAAATTAGGTATTATAATCACTTTACAAATGTTATTGAAAAATTATCTTTAAATAATAGATATTATATAACATTCTTGACATTTACGATTTTGTTATTTGTAGTCATATAGAATTTTCTTATGTGTACGGGAAAAATTATATAAGGCGCTTGCTTTCCATATTTTTCGGCACGCCTACTTCTTAGAAGTCATTTGTGCTTCTCTAAAATTCAATTCCACCGTATATTTTTAATGAGCATATTAATCCATCAGAGGCTGTGTTGATAATTATATCAACAGGTATTGGAGGGAATGCATGCCTTAGTACTCATTTCAGCATTGATACTGCGATTTACATACGTTGACCGCCCTATGTTAACTATGGAAGTGATCAAGAGGGCTCTTGATGACAAAAAAACCGCCACTTGCCAACTTCTGGTCGCAGAAAGTGCTTTTGGAAAACTCCCTAAAGAGGATGTAGAAGGAATGGCACAACGGGTTATATGCACAATGGAGATCTTTTTGGGGCAATAGAACATTAAGATCAGTACACCAGTGGCTCTACCTGATTACATATTATCACCTTGAGGTGATACTAAGGTGGTGGGGATAACTTTCTTTGCAAATTCATGTCAAGATTATGTCAATGATGTCATAATTCTGTAAAGTTTTTGTAGGAACCTTCTTTGATTTGGTGGAGTAGGGTTTAGAAATTATTAGGAATTGATACCTTATCTCCTCTTTGGGTTACATATTAATCCAACAAAACTCAGCAACTTCCTGAAATGCGATGGCAGTAGCAGATTCTCCGGGGAAGAAGAGGAAGACTCAATTGCACCTCCTGAAAAAACTACAACGCTAACACCCAGAGAAGTTATAGAAGCCTGAGTTTATACCGGGAGGAAAGATTTCTTCCGTAGAATCTTAGATCCTGAAATTTGTTATAGAAATTAAATTTGAAAGGAATACTAGAAGCTGGAACGTTATCTCTTGAACACCCATAGGGGCACAATAATTTCTTCAAGGTTCCAGTGCACCATCCACTTCAGCCTGCAAGATCTGTTAGGTGTCTGTGTTTTCCTATCTATAACTCAAGTAGTTATATACATCAAGTACTGCTACAGGCTCGAATCAAAAATGCAACTTTTTTTTTTGTCGATTTTCATGGAAATGCGATCAAATATTTCTTTAAACTTCGCAACATAAAGGTCTATCACTTTTATCAGAAAATAGATTTTAGGAAGTTTCTGGAGAAGTTGCAACGCGTTCAGCTGGCTCGCTAAAGTGCCAGTTCGATGCATTTTACGGATCTATCACCTACATAATATAAAGTAGACAATAAAAACATTGCATAAATTCCAAGTTTGAAGTGCTTCTTGGAATTTTCACGAAAAGAGTTTCAATTTTATTTCAATTTTGAGTGTTTACTGGAATATATATATATATATCTATCTCGTTTATTGGAAATATGTTTGTGGGAAAAATTGATTTTAGAGGGGTTTTTTGGGGAACTGTAAGTTAGGCTTAAATTTAAACTGCCATTACAGGCCTTACTAAGATGCGTTGATAGAGAGCGCTGCCATACAAGGCCCATTCAGATAAACATTATAATTTCCCTACCTTTATTAATTTGGAATGCTAGCACAATTACAGTTTACTAATTAGAATTGTAATAATTGCAATTAAAGACACTGTGTAGCATCTTTGTCAACAGATTGTTTTTTTTTTTGTTTTTCACGTGAGGACATGATAATTTTAGTAAGTTGTCAGAATATTAGGGAAGATAAGCGAGGATCATTTGTGCACAGCTGGAAAGTTGCTTATCGTAATCTCCGATTGCATGCTGCTACAATTTGGGAATATAAAAGTTTCAAATGTAAAAAGATTGCGCAATTATACGATCGATCCCCGCAAAGTAGGTCAAACTCTGAAATAGATTGATAAAAAAGTGTATTTTTTAAAAAAAGAAATATTGTCAAGTAATGCAGTTTTTTTCTTTTCTCTTTTTTCCATAAATAAATCACTAAAAATAGCAGAAAAGTTTTGCTGGTTGAATAGCCAAGCAAAGGGTTCTATAGTTTAAGAAGGCGAGTAAGTAGCGGTCTGTGTATCGGAAGGAGGATAATGGCCAAGCAGAATAGTATAGTAGGAGGACATTCATTTCACTGGAAAGTTATGGGGGTCGTAATAAAGACAAAGACAATGTATTTCCATATTGTACATAGTTACATACACATTTACTAATGATTTACTGACAGTTAAGTATACTAGCACCATTATATTTGTGCCAACAGAACATATCCTCCTTATTTTAACCTATTTTGTATTCTAAGTACTTTTATCATAAATGTTGGACTATATTGTTGTATTGTCACAATTTCTCTTCCCATTTATCTTTTTCTTGCAACGTTTCAATTATATAAATTGGAATATTGACTTTCTTTTAATAAGTTTGGCATAAAACTGTAAATCAGCTATTTTCAACCTGTAGGTATATAGATTAAGGCATCTGTTTCACCTCTCCAAAGGGGCGAAAACTCAGTCACAATGATACAGTAGTTGGAGCATTGTTTTCTCTTCTTCCATTTGTTGTCAGGTCCATGCGATGATTGTGCTGGTTAAGTCTGCAGTGCCCAGTGAGGAGGAAACAGTCATCTATATCAGCGGTCGCCAATCTTTTGATTCTTACGGGCCACCATGTAGAAAATATTTAATCTCGCGGACCACTACCCCGTTTTTTGGCGGAGGGGAAAGTTGCCCAGCTGATTAGACAGGATTATTAAATGTCCCTCTCTAAAACAAAATTGACGTGTTTCAGCGATTTTTAAAAATTGTACTAATAACAAGTTTTTCAAGATGGCAAGTTTTCAAATGATCACACTATATTTTCAATGAAATTTTTATTTAACATGGAACTAATTTTGACTTAAATTGGATACTCATTTTTGACAGTACACCAAAAGTGAGCTCTTGTTATGCCTGAATTAAATTTGATTTTGAGGGTCTCGTCGGATGTCAATTGGAGCTTTCCTTTCGAATAATAATAATTGCTGACTTTGCATACTTTTACTTGTTTGTGTTTTGTACAGATTTTTTGACTGTGTTTTGAAAATAAACTTGTTGCGGACCGAGCTTTGCCTTTTTTTCTTTTACCTGAACCCAACCCATCTCCACTGAATTTGTAGGATCAGCCACAGGCTTTTCTGTTAAACGTAACATTCGGAAAAGGCCGATAACGTTTTAGTAGCGGATAACTTCACACAGTAGGAAGACGGGAAATTTCACTGACTCTACCAAAAAATCCTCGTTCGTTAACAATTCTTTCGCGGACCACCGTTTGCGACCGCTGATTTATATGGCCGCACGGCCACGTTGTACTAATTCTGTGCTAAGCGTGGGCGAATAGCTATCAATAAACTTGTTCGCCTGCCTCTGGCCTGGAGTTTTCATCCACCATTCTAGAGATCTATTGTGTACCCATCCTTTTAATTAAAATTTTTTAATTATTTTTTTCTCTTTTACGTTTTTGATATTTTTGCAATTTACGTCAGACCCACTTCGCTTTCACTCAGAGCTAGCTGGAGCTAGAGTTTCTGTGATGATCCCGTCATATCTTGATATCCTCGGCAGTTTGTTACCCAAACAAAATTATGCACCAAGGTTAAAATTTAGATGCGTATTTCTTAAAAGGTCACATACTACTATCAACATATCACATACTGTATTCAATAAAAGTTCAAAAAACCAATTAATTTCACTTTCTCTTTTATAATAGGTTTGAGAAGGAGAGAAGTTGGGTTAGATAGATAAATAAATCATGAGTAAAGCTGAACACTGCATGATAGAAAAGAAGCACAAACTGCCTGGACTTTACACTAATATATATATAAAATGGTAGTGAGAGGTAAATCGAAAGTTTGATGACGCGTTGTGACTGCTGTATGAACTCTGCTGCAAGACTCTCGGTAGACTCTCTCCTATGGCTGACACAGCTATATTTAAACAGTTTCTCCCACTCTAGTCTGGCCTAAACTAGAGAGTGATTCTGTTTCTCTCTCTCTCTGCTTTGGATCCCTCTCTTCGGATCCTATTACAGCATCCCCTCTCCTGAAGAAATTTTTCACATCGTGCTGCTGGCTGATGTATGTATTCTGCTGCAAGACTCTCGGTAGACTCTCTCCTATGGCTGACACAGCAGCATTTAAACAGTTTCTACCATTCTAGTCTGGCCTAAACTAGAGAGTGATTCTGTCTGTCTCTCTCTCTCTCTCTCTCTCTCTCTCTCTGGTTTTGATCTCTCTCTTCGGATCCTATTACATCTTGCATTGGTGTAAGAGAAAAATGTTTCCATTTATCAGATTTTCGAAATTAATTTTCATCTGAAGTACACATCTTGAGTTCTTTTGGGTACGATCTAATTCTCGCATTTCGTTTAGGTTCATCGAGGGATCACACGAAGGTTTTGTTTATAATTGATTAACCGGAAGTACCAATTTTTATTTTTATTAATAGTGGACCTAATCTCTTATTACCTCTGACTTATTTCAACTTAGGCGTCCAGTGAAATTCTGATCCCAATTTCGGAACACCAATTCTTGTACCCTAGAATAATGACTGGTATATCTATTATAATAGATATTTCTCTTCGAGTCCAGTGCTGCCCTTAGATTTTTTCTTCCTAGGAGCCTCTACAGCTCACTGTTCGGCGATGGACAGTGTTGTCTGTAGCTAGAGAACACTGTCCCGAGGCCGGCAGCGCACTGAAAAGTCAATGACCGTAGAAAAAAAAATAGATATTTCTAAGGAAACAATGCCAACTACGAATAATAGAATTATTATCACTATATTAATCAGTCAAGAAGATAAAGAGCTACGTTTAACATTTCAGATTCCTTACCGGAAGTTGTAAAGAACAATGTATCCACTGGAAGGACTGATAGGGATTTTTTATTTTATTACTTCATTTGATAAAAAGTATGAAGTCCACACATAAAACGAGCGCTTTCATGGGATTCAAAAAGAAAAGTTCTTTTATCCATTGGAAGAGATGGATGTGGAAAAAGAAAGTGACAGTGTGCATGGAACATACCCAGGTGTCCGCAGGTTTGACGTGAGGATTATTAAAGTGAATAGAGCTACTGGTCAATCTAATCTGTACCATTCCACTTACTGTCTGTCCTCTGCGATAATACAGTTTAGATTAGTGAGATATATAATAAAAACAAAACAGAGTAACAGAGTAACAACACGATATATATATTATATATGTATATTTTTGTAATAGGTAGAGTTGTGTTTTGTACTAGGTAGAGTCAACATCGTGTCCCAAAAAAAATGTTTTTAGAGAGAGTTTAAATCAACCTAGAGCTTTGATTTTTTGCATATAGTGGAAATAGTGTGTTTCTGACATATCTGTGAAACATGAAGAAAATTTATCGAGCCGTTTTTTAATTATAAGCAAAAAACATAATTAACTTTGTTAAAATATATATATCTGTGTATCTGTTTGTAACGTGTGGTGGGGATGATATATCTATCTTTGTGTATGTGTTGTTTATCGTGAAAAGAGAACAATACTATTTGTTACAATACTACATAATATTTGTTACTTAATGGACAAAGATCAATTTTACTTTTTTGTTGATCTCTTTTTCTCTACTCTGATATTTCTTTTATGAACTATAAAAATTTAAAAAAATAAAAATAATAATAGTAAGAGGAAAATATTACGACCATGTCAAATCAAAAGAAATTTAAAAGAAGAGGTAGGTGTAGTTCCCCAGAAGACCAGAATTTTCAACAAAAAGGGAAAATGATTTGCAACTGTGCACTAGAATTGGAAAATCTCATGGAAAAACTAAGCGCACTGATGGATGAAAAATTTAAATGTCTTCCCACTAGGGCAGATATTATGTCTTTAAAGGATAAAATGGTTAAAATTATAGAAGAGAATAATAAACTAAAACAAGATCTAATTACTATAAAGCAAGAGCAGAAAACTTTAAAAAATACTGTGGAAAATCTGGATAACAAGATAAGAGAAAAAAACCTTATAATAGGAGGAATAAGAAATGATTTGGACAAAAGTGAATATGAAATTGTGAAAGAACTATGTGTTAATATTCTAGATTTGAAAGAGTGCGTTATTGAAAAAGCTTATTGTTTAAATAGAGATCATAATCTCATTTTAGCTCAGTTTCAATCTGTGGAAGAAGCGAAATTAATTTTGAAAAATAGTAACAAGTTACGAGGAACTGGTATATACATTCTGCCTGACCTAGCTAAGACAACACGATTTAAGAAAAGCAAACTTCTCTGGGTAAGAAAGAAAATTGTAGAAAATGATCACTCGGCGAAAATTACAGTGAGGAACACCTATATTACATATAAAAATAAAAAGTTTTTCTGGGATTTGGACCTGGGACTTGTGACATCTGATGGATCTAGTGGTATTGAAGAAATAAGTGGAATTTTAGGAAAAAATTTCATCCTAGATAATACAGATTCAGCCGCTTAATTTTACGTCAATTCCTCCAACTGATATAAAACTGCTGGTCAATATGGATAGCAAGTTGTTTTATTTATGTATATATATATATATATAGATTAAAGCATTAAACAAAAACTTAAATTAAAATTAAACAAAAATAAAGAAGTAAACAAATAAAGCAAAACAAACTTGTAAGTTTCATTTAAAAGAAAAACAAAAAAGTGAAACTTCCGCTAATTTGCTTTAATTAATAATAATTGTAATTTCGTTTTTATTGATATAGAGTATTGTATATAGATTGAGTTTGAATAAAGATTGAGTTTGAATAAAGTACTTTAATACACAGTATAAACGTCTGATTACTGTTATTTCGGAGTTATTTCAGAATAAGCTATTTGATGGGTTAGAAGAAAATTATAGGTATATATTTTTGACAAAGGAGCATTAAAATATAATCGTATGTTTAAATAAGCAAAACTGTCTTATTTGTTAGTGATTATTTTCTTCATTTATCTTTATATAATGATTTAATGATCTTAAAAGAGTGATGGGAACAAAAATGAATTTTGGTTGTGAAAATAGATAGTGAAATTTATTGTTTCTATACTGCTCTTCGACCTATTAGTTATCAACAATTTTTGGTTTTACTGTTTATAAAATATGCTCCGCGATACTACTTAACTGTAAATTTTAAAGTAGTATTATTATTGAAAATTATAAATTTATATTTATAAATTCAAATTTTTTTTATATATTTTTTTTTATTGAATTCAGATATAAATAAATACATAGACAGGATAAGGCTGATTTTCTAATTATGTTTTCTAAGTAGGAAAGAAGAATTTGTTATTAAAATTGTAGTTAGAAAAAATAACTTTATACTTAACTAAATAATTATATCTTTTGGAAAACAGAATTTTTAATTATAATTTTAGGATTAAGTTAAAAAGATTACGTTCAAATAATTCAAGGAAACTGAAAAGAATATTTCCTTCATTTCTGTATTATTTTTTGACTGATTTTTCTGTTTCTTCTTATGTAAGGATTTATTAACTTTAACTTTTTAAAGTTCTTTTTTTTTTATAAGTTTGAAACAATTTGGTGGAATTTTATTTATTTATTTTTTTCATTTGTTCCTTATTTCACGTAATTTTACCTATAAAATAACTTCTATTTTGTTGTTTCATTATTTTTTATTCTCAGCATTTATACATTTATATTTTTACTTTCTCTATTTAACTTTATTTTTATTATATTTGGCATGACTCCCGGCTGACGGTTCAATCCAAGCCGTAAAGTACTTTGTAAACTTTGTATTGCTTATTCATTGTATTATGATATTCAATAAAGTACTATTATTATTATTATTATTATTATTATGTATATTTTTAAGGTCATTCTTAATAACTTCCTCAATTTTCTTGAGTTTAAAATATAAATTATATTTGTTTATTGTTTATATTTTAGGGCACAAGTTTTATAAATTTATTTTTCTTAAATATTTACCTATTTAATTTTTAAATTTCACACTGGAACTTTATTTATTTATTGGAAACAGATGATTGATGATAATTCATTTTAATATTTCATACTAATGATTATAATTGATTTTTTTTTTATTATTTTTATTTTAAATAGATAAGAAATCATGCTTTTCGATGCACTTGAAAATTGAATATGTTATTATTATTTTTATTATTATTAATATTTACTGTTTTTATTTGAGATATGAACAAAACGGATGTATACGGAGTGTGATAAAGCGCTCCTATGTGACAAACTGTATGACAGTTTTGAATTCCGTTTATCATTTCAACTTGTCCAGATATCTCTAATAAAACTAGGGATACATTACATAACAGGAAAATTTGTGTGCTTTATCTACTTTTGCAATAACTGATGGTTTACAACTGTCATGCTTAATAGTGATAATATTTAAGTAAATTAATTTAACTTTCTCTCTCTCTCTGTTACAACATAAAATAAATAAATAAATAACAATATGGCTTGGAGAACACTCACATGACTTTCTCTTAAGGCAGTTAATAAAATTATACCGGAAAAATGTTTCAAGGGAAAAATGATAAATTTATATTTGTGCGTTAGTAGGCCAAGTTTAAAGGAAATTGTTATTGTAGTTTATAAGGAAATTCTAAAAAAAAAAAAAAAAAAATCAAAAACCTACCTTTGGCTTCTAATTGCCTCTAACTGCCAGTATGTTGGTGGAAAAAAAAAACCAGCCCGGTCTGTTCAAATTATTGGGTGGTGCAAAAATAATAGGTTTTTATATGCCAAAAAAAAAATTATTATAATTTGTATAAAACTAAGATTATTTATTCAAAATATGTTCCATCATTATCAACACATAGTTGCCAACGTGTCAGAAGCATTTTTATTCCAGTTTCTAAAAAATCTTTATTTAAACTCTCAATAAACTCGCGGAAGGCATTTTCGGTTTCACTTCGGTCCCTAAAATTTTTTCCTCTTAAGAAGTTGTCCAAATGTCTAAATAAGTGGAAGTCCGTCGGCGAGAGATCGGGGGAGTATGGAGGGTGCGGAAGTGTTTCATATTTCAATTCCTGAAGTTTCCTGAGAGTTGGCATTGCGATATGTGGCCTGGCGTTATCGTGAAGAAGAATTGGTCCTTTCCGATTCACCAATGCTGGACAAAGATTTTGCAATTTCCTATGCATTTTGTCAATTTCTTGACAATATGTTTCAGCCGTGATTGTTTCGCCAGTATTTAGGAAGCTGTAATGAATAACACCTGCAGTAGACCACCACACTGTCACCATTACTTTTTTCGGGTGCAGGCTTGGTTTCGCGAAATGTTTTGGTGCTTCATCCTTGTCCAGCCACTGGCCTGACCGTCTCCTGTTGTCGTATTGGATCCATTTTTCATCACATGTCACGATTCGATTAAGAAATGGTTCATTTTGGTAGCGCAACAGAAGAGAATTGCAAATTTCAAAACGCCGATGTTTTTGGCTCTGGGTCAATTCGTGAGGTACCCACGTGTCGAGCTTTTTAACTTTACCAATTTGTTCGAGATGGCGAACGACTGTTGAGTGGTCAACACTAACTTCTCTCGCAAAGTCCCGAGTGGTTTTGCGAGGGTTATCTTCCACCAATGCCCTAAGATGGTCGTGATCAACAACAGAGGGCCTACCGCGACCTTCCTTGTCTTCGAGATCAAAATCTCCAACACGAAATTTTTGGAACCATCGCTGCACTGTACATTCACTGATGCTTCCTTCACCCCAAACAACATTGATGTTACGCGCAGTTTGAGCCGCACTTCGACCAAGTTTGAACTCGTAAAAATAAATTTGACGAAAATCTTGTTTTGACATGGTGAATATCGGAGGTCTTAACTCATACAAAATGGAACCAAACTAAACTGATATTTGAGGAAAAACAACATTAATAAACATTGTTTATAATCCATTACCTAGACTGGAGGATTATCTTTGTTTACTTGGCAAGCAGAAGTAAACAAAAGATGAAAGTTCAAAAACCTGCATTATTTTTGCACCAACCCTATAACATATTTCTGTTAATCCTTAATAAGGCCTCTGCATTCATTCTTGGCTCCTTCATTCTCCATTCTTACAGAAATAAGGGTATCTTGAGCGATGCGTCTCTTGTTCTTAGTCTTTTATCCACGTCACATCTGAAAGAATTTTATGTTAATGCCTGTTTATGTATAATATGTTGTTTTGGTGTTTGGTACAAGTGAAATGAGTACACAAAACTAAGGTATACCGAATGATAATTCCTAATCCGACTTATATTTTTTATTTGATCTCCTTTGATGAAATTACATATATGCAAAAAAAGCGCTTACTTTTCCAATATGCTTTTTGTGCTACAAGGAAATCGTAGCTACTCTCACAGTTCGGTTAAAATCCTCTTTTTTTTTTACTATATACGTTGTAGCTAAAGAATATCACTATCCTCTCCTTTACCGCTAATCGCATTTGGGACTATTTACGTATGTTTATTTTACAAAGGTGGGGGCTTGGTGAGGTTATAGTTAAATCTCAGTGGCATTATCGTGGTATAAAAATGCCTTTCCCCATGCCCATTCAACTCTTCAAAACCAAGGTTTACAAGGGATACGAGACTGTATGTCTGAATAATATTTGCCCTTCATATTTATTTTCATATAGCCCCTGCCATAATTCTAAATACTGACTTTTCAGAGTATTACTTAATATCTCCCAAACTAGCTACCAGAATTTCTTCACCCGACTTAATTAGCATCTTTTACCAGTATATCGACATATTCATTTCCTTGGATCCCGGCATGCTCTTTAATCTACATTAAATGTTATCCTTCCTGCACCATTCTCCAAACTATGCGCTATTTTTATGAGTATTAATATATATTAATATTATATAAATGGAAGAACCATACATCGTGCTGAAGTGGGAACCTTAATGCTAGAATCTATCAAAAAAATCAATTTTCCATGCAATATATTTCAAATGAAAGTTGTTATGTAGATAGTAGATTATTTATCTGGATAGTGTACGAAGTTTGAAGAAAATCGTTAGGGTTGATTTCGAGAAAAAAAAAAAAAACCATTCAGTAAAATCGGTTGATGAATTTCGACCAAACCCATATTGAAACTTCGTGGGACCAAGTTTGAGCTTCTTTTGATTTTTTTAGTTTTTAGATATTTTGTTTACAAACGTACATAACTTAGAGCAGAGATGTTCACAGAAGATCTAGGAAAATGTATATTTTCTTCGTTCATGCTCTTAACAAGATTTAACTCCCAATCTTTAAGTTATGGTCGGACACCAAGGAGTCATAAAGGATGTATAAAACTTAAAAATGAAATGTGAGGGAAATATGGATGCTTGGATACAGATGAATGGTGTATATATATATATATAAAATATTTCGAAAACGAAAAAACCGCAGATAGCAGAAACTTCGTTATCTACCGAATTGAAACGAAGGTTTCGGGCAAACTCCATCACCAAGAAGCACGATCTTTATGTTTTTTAGTTTTTTTTTTGTGGTTTTTCTCGAAAACGGTCCCTCCATTTCTAATTACTAACTGCACAACACATACTTCATCACCCTATTTACTTTTTAGTTGAAGCCTTTTTTCTTTTCAGAAAATTTGATTATTTTGCAGGATTTAGGGTGGCTTTTAGATTAAACTTTCCTGCAACTTGATTATATGGTCCTATAATATAATATTGTATGAAGGTACTTTAAGTGTCCATTAGAATTACAAATTTGAAGAAAATCGGTTAACCGAAAGTGCGGCTTACGGAAGTTAACAGAGTTTTTCCAGAATTATCTCGAACAGCGATTCCAACCGTAAATCGGTAAAAAAAGTAGAATATTATGAACAGTGTAAAGTTGGTGAGATCTTAAAGAGTAAAAGAAACGTGAGACTAAAGGACAAAAATAAATCCTGGAAAAACTTTGGAAAGAGAGAGAGAGAGAGAATAGATAATGGCAACCAAAGGTTATTTTATAAAAGCTTAAAATCATAAAGAAATCTGCAAAGAGCCCCAATTAAATGCATTAAGGAATTCAAGGATGAACGCTTAGAGAGGAAGAGGTATATAATGAAAAGGTGGCAGGGAGAGAATTTTTGGGAATAACGAAGGAAGCAGGAATTGATGGAGTAACGAGGAAAAGAGGAATATTTGGGAACAAGGAATGGAGCGAGCATGGCTTTGAAAATTGGAAATGAAGGCGATTATTGGTATGGGACTGAGTGGAATAGAAGAAAACTGTATAAGGCCTCCCTCCACCTTGAAATGTCAGCTGCATTATATAATGTCACCATATTTATGTTAAGGGAAACCAAAAGTTAAGTAAAAATTCCAAGTTTCATGAAAATGTGTAATAATTTATTTCCTTCAATAAGGGAAAGTCGTGTAAAGGTGTTTCACCAGATTTCCAGGGACACCAGATTTCTCTTTTCTTCTTTTTCAAATCCAAAACTTTTTTTATTTTCTTTTACTCCTAGTGAAAGAGGAAGTATTGTAATTGTGCCAAATTTTGATCTCGAGTTTTCACAGGAGGTATCCGTATTTGAGTTCCCTGAGTCCAAAAAAAAGTGGTTTTTAGAAAATGGTCTGTGTATGTATGTGTGCATGTGAACGGCATAGCTCAAAAACAAAAAAATCGTAATAAGATAATATGATATTCCGTTTAGATATCACCATGGGATCCGATATTTAGTACGTTATCTGCTAAAATTCCTCAACCGGAAGTACCACTCTATTGATTTTTTTTTTTCTTTTACTTTTTTTGCGATTTTCTCAAAAAAAGCCACCGACGATTTTCTTCAAACGTGATATATCAACTACACATACATAAATCTAAAATTTTTATTTGAAACACTTCTTGGGGAAATGCATTTGTGGTCAATACCCCGCACATTTGGGGGGGGGGGAGCGGTGGGGTTAGTTTGTCCTCTAAAGTGGTATTTCAGTTTATTACACAATTCTGTCATGTAAATAATATTAATTGGAATTAAATACGTTGTTTGAAATTTCGAGTTTGAAAAAATCTGATGACCGGAAGTGCGTTTTTACTGAAAAGTATTTTTCAGTGTTGTGCTATTTTTCTTCCAACGAATTTCTTTAAACTGAGTGTGTGAACTATACATATAAAGAGCTGCAACTTTTATTTGTAACATTTGTCCGGATTAACTCATTTAAGGGCACTTTTAGGGGAAGGGTGGGGTTATGTTTGCCTCTAAAGTGCTATCGTAGTTGATTATACAATTCTAACCATCTAGACAAAATTAATTATAAATAAATAGATGGCCAAAATTCTGAGATTCAAGAAAATTAGTAAACCGGTAGTGTGTTTTTACTGAACAGTTTTTTTCAGTATATATGTGATTTTCTCCATAAAAACACCAACGAATTTCATTAAATTTAGTATACTAACTATAAAGTTAGTCAATTGCAACTTCGAAAACTGGAGTAAGAGAATGTTGCGTGAGTGTTTTACAACCAGATTTTTTTTGAAATCCAAAACTTGTTTTATTTAGAATATTTGATTGCAAATCGACATCAGAGATGTTTGTTGGCTATTGGTTTGCTGCTGCAAGCTTTAGTCAATCAGCTTTGTGTATCAGTACATTGTATATCAGTATATTGTATAGAGGTGCATAAACTGTAAGTTGATTTTGTACGTTTGATTCACACGCAAAACATACCCCTAAATGTGTTTGTGTGTGTGTGTGTCTGTGATTGCAACTGTTCATGGTATGTCATGTTTCCTCTACAATAAACACGGCCCAGATACTGTATCTCTCTCTCTCTCTCTCTCTCTCTCTCCTTTGATCTCTAATCTTCAAACCCACAGCCAGGATTTCCACCTCGACCTCACCAGCATCTCTGTGGATTAGTCTCTCCAACTATCCAATATGTGATCTCTAAATGTTTCTTCATATCCATTCGAAAGACTTGCCGCTAAGTTTCTTGTGCTGAATGGCAAATACAAATATTGTGTCAATAATTCTAAAATAGATCAGTGTATATATATTTATATTACAGTTATTTCTTTCTCTTGTTCCAGGAAAAAGGAAGTATTGAGATTATGTTGAAATTTCAAAATGTTTTGTACTGTTTTTGTACGATTTCTAGGTATTAAAAATAATACCTAGAATTTATTAATTTTTTATATTTGTCCCCATTTTACTTTCTTTTACTCTCCTTACTAAGAGGAAGTATTTAATTGTGTCAAATTTTCGATATCGAGTTTTTCACCAGAAATATCCGTTTTGAGGTCCCCTGTGTCCAAAAAAGTGGTTTTTAGAACACCACACCTCAAAAACGAAAAATCATAGAAAGTTCAAACTTGAAATTCCGTTTAGGTATTACCATGGGATCCGACAGTAGGTCAGCGGTCAAAATTCCTTACTCGGAAGTACCACTTTACCTAATGGTTTTTTTACATTCTTGCGATTTTACTCAAAAATAGCTCCGACCGATTTTCTTCAAACTTGGTATATTAACTACAGATACAAAGATCTACAACTTTTATTTAAAACATTTCTCTGGTAAAATTCATTTAAGGGCACTTTTGGAGGAATGGTGGGTTTAGATTTTCCTCTAAAGTGCTATCATGGTTCATTATACAATTCTACCATCCAAACAAAATTAATTTTCTATTTCTATTTACTACATCTATTTATATTTTGTAGCATATAAACAAAATAAATAGATGGCCAAAATTCCGAGTTTCAAGAAAATCAATAAACCGGAAGTGCACTTTTACTGATCATTTTTGTCAATTTTCGACGAACTCCAACGAATTTCATCAAATTTGGTACACATACTGTAAAATTTGTCAATTACAATTTTGGAAACTGGAGTAAGAGAAAGTTGTGTGAGTGTTTCACACCAGATTTTTAGTTATATACAATTTATAGTGATCGATCCCTTTAATTAATTAAGTTAATTACATTTGGCTACTAAATTAATTATTCTAATTAATAATGAAATTTTTTCAAAAAAACTAAATTGGAACTATTTTTTTATAATTCACAGTTTTATTAATTTCCATTTAAATAGATAATTAAAGAAACAATGCGTCCAACTAATTTATTACGGATAAAGATTTTTTACAAGCTGGCAGAATGTACTTAAAATGGCTATAACATGATTCTGTTTAGAGAAATAGAAAATAAAAAAGAGGTCAAACTTTACAAGATTGTGGGAATGTTGCCAAAGAATATTTTACTAAGGGGAGCTACTGCCTTCCTCCCCCCCCTCACATACACACTGTTGTTTTTTCTTTGTCTATCAACATTGCCGCCAACAACATTCCTCATTTTCAACTTGTACACAGTAAATCTTTTTAGCTTTACACAAACTTTGCAATTAGGTTTTTTAAACAAAAAATTTACAAGTTCACTTTTGTTTGTTTTTATCTAAGAAGATCTAAATGGTTATGCTAAGATCAACTAAATATCTTTCAAACAATTAATGTATATTTTCCACTACTTTAAAAAGTTATATATAAATAAATAGAATATATTATAATTGACAAAATATTCTTCAAACTTATAATTTTTACGAAATGTTTACTACTCTTCAATTTTATAATTAATGGGAAAAATCTAAAGTTTATAAAAATGATTTATTTGAGGAATGTAGAAACTTCCGCCA
>JAAEAF010007947.1:0-16240 GCA_011037195.1 Triatoma infestans
TTGTATGGCATATTAGAATTATATGGTAATATTAGATAATCGTGCCCTTCATTTTTAATATCTCATTAAAGTTTTAGTATGCATCAGAATTTATCAACTACGATGATAAACCAAGCTTTGTGGCACATATAACTGTATAAGATTTGGTATCTTTTGGTAGAATAGTGTGATAGAAATAAAAATACTGTCAGTTATCTATGCTCTCTTCCTAAAAGACCATCTTGCTAGTTTGCTCTGATTTGATCCAAAGAAATTGAGTAAACTTTTGTCCCTTGTAATCAACTTTTGTCCAAGTGATCTTATTGCTCCGATGAATCAATCAAAGATATCTTTTTACAAAGAGCTGGCTAATCCGAAACAGTTTTTTTTTTCCGGGCAGTGGCCGCAGATTCTTTAAAATGAAATTCATATCTTTTAGATTTTGAAACTTTTTGGTGATTAATATAGCTTATAAACATGCAATGCTGAAGTAGAGACGAGTGCTCCACTCTGCCAGCTTCATATTAAAGATACCATTTCGTGGTAGGTTGCCGATTTCTTTGTGATTCAGATAAAATTACTAGGACTTTCTTCTGTCTCTCTCTTCAGAAATATTTGTCAACCTTCTGACGGAAGTGATTGGCATTCACCGTTCCATTATGCTCAGTAGCTTCCAGTAGCTTGAAGAGTAACTTTACATAGATTATCATACTATATATTTATTTTATTTCATTTTTTCTTGTTCTATAAATTATTTAATATTATTCTATTTCTTTTTTTATTTCTTAGCAGAATAATTATATATTCCGATAGTCATGGTGAAATTAAAGCCAACGATATCTGATAAGTTACCATCTAAGTTAGTGTGGAATTGAATTCAACACTAATAAGCTCACTCTTTCTTGGAATAGGAGCAATAAGAAAGTGAACGAACTGAACCGAGAAGCTTCAAATACACCTTTTACGGATTCTGCGGAATTCCCAGGCAGTACTAAAATCAATTTTTACGTCTTGGATTTGCAGCAAATCAAAAGACTAGCGGAGAAATATCACTGGTCCATGGCAAGCGAAAGAGTTCATTTGGAGACCCTCTTACAAACTGACGTGGCACACCTGCTAAACCAGGTCTACGCGACCCCTTAAAGATTATGGGGGGATGATATGAGGTTCAGGATGATATGAGCCTATCGGGTCTTGCCAACAGTGATCGTTGCAGGTTTTGTTTGACTGAGAAAGAGACACCACTACATGTCCTCTGCGATTGTAATTTTGTGGCACGAATGAGATTCCCGCAAGTCGGCAATACGGAAGCGCCTCTCAGACGGCTTTGATGCTTGCTTTCGAGCACTAGAGTTGCTATAATCTCTGAGCTAGATGTTCACTTATGTTATTGTTATTATTATTATTATTATTTGTCTTTGGGGAGGGAAACCCTACGCTATCCAAAGCCTCACTAGGCCCATATAGCTACCCCAAGAAAAAAAACAACAAGCCGGTCTATAACAAAAATCCAGACCCGGATCTAATCCATCTAAGATTCACCGCAGTCCGAATAAATCGGACAATAACCTTAAGCGGAAATAGCCAAAGCTCTTCCACGGACATCCTATTCCGACCAAAAATTCTGAACCTAATTTCCTCACAACCCAAGCAATCAGTCATAAGATGGATGGGTGTTTCCTCCTCTGTCTCACAGACTCTACAAAATGGATCCGGCATGAGCCCCATTATGTAGAGATGTCTCCTTAAACCACAATGTCCAGTAAGAGATCCAACCAGATGCCTGAGAGAGCTGCGTGAAAAACACAGCAACGTCTCACTAATGGCCTTGTCCGGACCCCCGATGAGCATTTTGGACTGCCGAAAACCAACTGAGCTCATCCATAAGGATGAATGCTGTGAAGCTGTCCATGTCTGGAAGCCTGACAGACATGGGCCAGAAGACACGCCAACAGCAGGCTCGGGACCAATAAAAGGAAGAGAGGCGCCTAATTTGGCAAACATCCACCTGCTCATTTCCAAAAATTCCCATGTGACCTGGCACCCATGCTAGAAGCACATCCTACAGGGAAGAAAGCTCTTCCAGTCTTTTTGAACATTCTAACACCAACGTGGAAGTGAAGACGCATAAACTCAGCGCCTTCAAAGCAGCCTGGCTGTCCGAGCAGATACAAACACCTTTTAAATTAGAGTTACGTCCCTCTCATCCAAAACACAACACAGAATAGCATAAACCTCAGTCTGGAAGACCGTGGTCCATTCACCAAGAGATTCTGTCAAATGATCTCCGGTCTCAAAATAGACCGCAGTTCCAGACCTACCATCCATTCTGGAACCGTCCGTGTAACACCGGAAGTAATTATCAGGTACCATGCCAGACGGACCCAATCTTGACCAATCTTCCCTAGAGGGTAACCTGACAGTGTAAGAATACTCGAAAACCAAAGTCTTCAACATTCTATCAGAGGGAAAACCTGTAACAGGAACCTTCAAAGCATCTCGCGATGAATGGTAGAGTGACCATATCGCTTACCCTGCCAAAAACCTGCCATTCTATAACAGGCTTTCATTGCCATAGATTTCACCTCTACAAAGGTTAAGTTTACGATAGATCTAGTTGAGTCGCGGTGGTGTGGGCCGTTCGGGACTACACCCTCTTTCACTCTTCTATACTATTCTTACTTGTTATAATTTCTTCTTAATTTATTACTATTATAGTTACTATATCTATAGTAATAATAATTGATGTTGATTATTTAATTAAATTTCGAATGTTGATTAATATTAAACGTAGATAATATTAGTTTTACTTATCTAAACTATCATATTTAATAATATATAAATCCTTATACTATTATTATTGCGCCTCAAGTATCATCTTATATTTGGATTTATAACGCAATCACCCTCCGGCATACTGTATTTACTTTACTGTAATGTTTTGTGTTTTCATTAACATGATACAATATATATCATCTTTAATATACTAATTATGTAATTAAAACAAATCTGGTTTAAAGCTATGTGTATTTGTATATATAAGAAGAAACTCCTCTTAAAAATCCTTTTAGAAATCTTCATCGAGAAAATTGCAGAAAATTAAAAATTCGTTCGTCGCACTTTTATCTAATAATAATATAATAGAAAATCTATTTTAATGCATATTTAATCGTTCGTATAATTATGGAACCATTACAATTTATTGGAATGGCACAGCTATCTCAAACCTTAATCTTGGAAACTATTTTTTTAAGAATAAAGTTTGGAAATGATGGCCCATATTAAGAAGTTATTATAAAGTTTTTAAAAAATTATTAGAGCCAAAGTTCATTATTTCGTAAAAACAAAAAAAATCTAGTGTGGACCACTGCACACGACTTTCTCATATTGCAGTTACCTAAACTGTAATTGACAAAGGTTTTTTATCAATTACAGTTTTATATCAATGTGAGAACCTAAACGCAATAAAAGGACATTTTCGAGGGAAGTATAACCTTCCTTACACCTATAAAACTTCTTTAAATGAATTTCTGGAACAAAGTTTGAAATAGAAATGGTAGATATGTACATTCACAGTTAGTGTACCAAATTTAAGGGAATTAGTTAGTTTTTTTTTTTAAAACTCGAAACGTACTTTCGGTTAACCGAATTTCCTAAAAATCAAAATATTGGCAACATATTTAATTTTATTTATTGTTATTTGGATGCACAATTATAATATAATTAATTGAAATAGCACTTTAAAGGATTACATAATACCCTTCTCACAAAAGCTCTGTTAAATGACTTTACACAAAGAAAAGTTACAGTTAGAAGTATATATATATATATATATGTGTTGTTCACATAGTTAGTTCAAAGAAAATCATTTGGACGACGTTTTAGAGAAAATAGCAAATATTGAAAAATACTTTTCAGTAAAAAACCCATTTCCGGTTATTCGATTTTCTTTAAACTGGCAAATTTCGACAACATATTTATTATATCTAATTAATAATATTTAGATGATAAAATTGTGTAATAAACTGAAAATAGCAATCTAAAGGAGCTGAGCTATTTACTTTGTAGTCCTGGCTAAAATCAAAGTTACTTATACTTTTCAAGGAAGGAGATGAATTGAATATTAAAAAATTACAGTTCGATAAATCCTCTTAGCAATAATTGATAAATTATTTATAACTATTTTAACCAAACAACAATAAACAATTAGAGGTTTATTTTAACCAAAATAAATATAGAGGTTTTGGGGGGCAACCAATCTCCCAACACAGGCAGCTTGAGCATACATTATATGGTAGATGTATAATGGATGTTGAGGTTCTGTCAGAGAAACAAAATTTTTTAAATTTCTCCAACGTTTCAACAAATTTATTGCCTTCTTCAGGGTAAACAATTTTTTCTTCTTGAAATTCTAGAGAATATTAGTTTACTTGCGATATGTCATCATCAAGAGTTGACCAAGAGCTAATATGTTTAAATATTATATAGTAGGCCGGAAGCCATTATATAGTTGAGCGCGCAAATAAGATTGTACAAACCCCGCATATAACATTTGTTATTTAACACCTCCAATTCCGCAAAACTAACTAAAAATAATTTATTAAAAAAAAAAAAAGTTTCAAATAAAAGTGATAGGTAAAGGGGATAAAAGGAAATCCTTATACTCGATTTCGAGAAAAAATTCCAAATCAAACAACTGTGAAGTCGCACTTCCGGTTGATGGGTTTTGTCCGAAATATTCATCTCCAAATGGAACGGTAATATGGAGACAGAATCGCAAGTTTGAGTTCCCGCATTTTTAGTTTTTTTTTTTTAGATGTTTTGTTCACACATACATAATATTTGGTAAAAACACTTTTTCCTTACTCTGGGGACCTCAAAACATGTATTTCCGGTGAATTGTGGTGACACGATCGCAATATTTCCACTTACAAGCAGGAAGAGAAAGTAATGATATATCTATCTGCTAATAATTTTGAACATTTAAAAAGAATCAGTTAAAAAAAATATGAAGTAGATAAAAACATGGTAATTCTGACATTTTATGAACGCCTTTTTGCTTTTTGAATGTTTTTTATTTTTTTATAAAAATATATTTATCAATTTCTGTTCGACCCCGCCAATATGCAGCACCTACCAATTTTAATTTAATAAGCAAACGAATTTGTGCTTTTTATTTAAATATTATTATACCGTTCGTTCGATTTTGAAAATTGTACTGAATCAATCATTATTTTATAATTGGCTGAATATTACGTTGATTGGTTTCTATAAACTATTAACATAATTACTATCAGTTCTAAATTTACATAGATTTTTTATTTTAATTTGTTTCAGTGGTCCAGACTGGAGGATCGTGAACAGTTAACATCTTTAGAAACACAAATGTGCTCATTAGATGATCATGCATCATACAGGGCCCTACTACGAGCGGCTGCCACTAGATTCAACAAGGATGATGCAGCACACTGCACTGTGATACCAGTATTCTACATATTAACGGCCGATTTACACGCCATATGCCAACAGTGCCAGCAAATGTATGCGTATTATTATTATTATTAACTAATATACATATATATATACATATTACCAGGTTATTGGTTAGAAAACGATTGAACCGTGAGGCTATATTATTATTCACCTTTGGTTATAAAACACAGTTCTCTCCCTCTGCCCGCCCCCTCTACCACGGGTTACTACAATTCACATCATGATTTCACTGGCATCTTATTTTACTTTCACTTACTCCTCAGAACGGGAAGTATTACGATCGTGCCAAATTTGTGAAATTGAGTTTTCATCAGTAATAATACGCTTTTTGAGGATCCCGGAATACGAAAAAAATCTGATGTGTAACACTCACTTTACTTTCTCTTACTCTAATTAATACAATGTAATCAAGAAGTTTTCTCTAAAACTGCAACGTTATAACGTTTAGTTGTACTGGTCATATAATGGTGGGGATTTTCCTTGTGTACCTCAGCAGGCTAATTTGGATAGTTTTATAACAAAATCAACAATGCTTGTGCCAATTTAAATTTGAACTGAAGGAGCTAAAGAAAGGAAATAAAGATGACTAACAGACCCCAATACCCTTTAAATTCACTTCTTTTTTTTCAAAAAATGTTTAAAATAAAAGTGATATGTTTCTATTTACACAGCAAACATTCCAAGTTTAAAGAAAATTGTTTTGATTGTTTTCGAGAAAATTTCAAAATATTAAAAAAAAACCTAGTGTGTAAAATTGCACCTCCGATTGGTTAACCGATACATTTCTTCAAATTTAGAATTCTAACCAATTTTTTCCATGTGTATTAATATTATTTAGGTGGTTAAACCATACACTGAAGTCGTACTTTAGAGAAAAGCATGGCGCTATGCAGAAACCCCCCAAAAAATAAATTTTTTCTGAGAAGTTTTTCAATTAAAAGTAAAAGGTATTTGTGTGTAGATAGTATAGGAAGTTTAAGAGAAAATCATTGGAGCCGTTTTAGAGGAAATCACGAAAAACTGTAAAAAAAAAAAAAAAAAAATTACTCAGTAAAGCAATTCCGGAAGATGGAAGATGGATTTTTGTCCGAAATCTTCGTGTCTAATAAGGGGGTTGTACCTAAACGGAACATCAAGTTTCAGTTTCCTACGACTTTTTTTTGAGATATTTTGTTAACACACACACACACACACACACACACACACACACACACAACATACACAGCCCAATCGTTAAAAACATGTTTTTCGTCCTCTTAGGTTTCCGCGACCATTTTTATGAAAAACACTTTAGTTTACGGTTTGAGAGTTCGTCAGTGGTTTGCTAGAAACCGATGTTTCATCCATATTGTAATGAGCCTCTTTAGCTAAAGGAGTAATGTACCAGTTTATTGCTTAAATATCTATTAGACTGCGAGACGATGAATAATGGCAACATCACCGTCGAGCATATGAAACAAAAGTGGTCTGAGTGTTTAATACCAGATTTTTTTTTTCCTCTTACTGCGAAAGTTTTGCTTTCTGATTTAGTAAATTGAATTTCGCTGGAAATATTTCTTTAAAGGTCCCATGAATACCTTTAATATAATTTTTAGAAACTGGCCTGTACCTCATATGTGTGCATAAGCTTGTTTCGTATGTGATCATCAGTATTCAAAAGTTGTAAAATATCGCTGAATGTTCATGCTAAATAATTCATTTAAATTATATTAGATTGTCAAAAATGGCTCCAAGTTTTTCATTAACTTGATGGTTTCCTGATAGTTTCTCTTAAACTTGGTAGGAATATCAAATTTAATGATTTTCAAACTCTATTTCCAATCATTATTCCGTTAAAAATTCAGTTTAAGAAGGTGTATGGGGCTCATGAAACTTTAGGTTTTCGCGTTTTCTTTGCATATTATTAAGAGTAATTGAGAGATTTTCAGAAATACAAAATTTTGAACCAAATCGATTAATCGTAAATACTATTTTACATTCGATGTTTTCGATTTCTTCCCAAAATTTCTCTAAAATAGATCTAAGGATTGTTTACTAAAGAAAATCGTAAAAGCTATACTCGTAATAATCGGAAAACAATGAAAATCCATTGAATGAAATGGTACTTCCGGCTGGATGTTTTTTTTGATAGATAACATCCTGCCGGATCTCATGGTGATACCCTTAAATTGACAATTCGAGCTTCCGCAATTTTTCATTTTTGAATTATAATGTTCAAAGAGCCTTACAAAAGCCATTTTTTTTTTTTTAAAACAGTTTTTCGATCTAAGGAGTCCTCAAAGCATATATTTCCTGTTAATAAACTCAATTTACTTTTAAATACTTGCTGTTACAGCAAGGAGAAACAGTCAGTTTATCAACTAAATTTGCTCTGTGCAAGTCTATATTATCCCACTGTTTGACAAAAAAAACATCCTGATGATGGGCGAACACCTGAAACCGGTCGATGAAACCACAAAAAGAAGCAGGCTATCATGGAAAATATCTCTGATGCTTTCCAGCTCTGCGAACCAACAACAACAACAACCTTTCTTTTTACATTGTTGTTTTTTATTCAGTATTTTTACAAAGTCATGAAAACTCATAAATCCTTCTTTAAACATTTCAACAATTCCTTTATCCTGCGGTTCTTATTTCCAGTACAATCATGAGCTTTTTTTCTTTACTGTGACTTTCTCACAAAGCCACATTTCTTCTTATTTTCAAAATACTTTCTACCTTTTTGCTCGACACACTTCCAATAAAAAGCAGTATTTCTTTTTGGCTTGCCACCACAGGAAAAAAAAGTTCAAGTAGAAAGAAGACGATTCATTCGCAACATTGAAGAACATTTTCAAAACTCTTTATCCAAGTAACTTCTAAGTATTTCCATTTGTTTCATTCTTTTGTAGAACAGTGTGCTAATATTAAATCGAGAATATTAAAAGTTACTTTACGATTTCTGTAGCAAATGTTTGTTAATACTTAGAAAGATATTCACTTATGTTTCTGTATCTTTAATATTCCCATCAAGAACCTTTAATATAAGCCTAAAAAATGAAAAACTAGAGAAATTGTGTGGACCATTCAATACGTAAAGAGACAAAGAACTGTGAATCAAAGAATAAAAATATCTACATAAGAATTACGATACTTTCATTGTCATGAGTTGGCAACCCTATTCAGTTTAAAACAGCTGCTTGACCACTGATCTGACCTGCTTTTAAATCAGCTGATCTGATTCAATATACATCACTACATTGCTCATTCAACAAAATCATATGTATAGAAATCTACACTTTGGAATAATTGTATTCAGTAAAACGATTTCTGGTTTCTGTGGGAAGAAAAAACCGCCTGAAATTTACTCCCGAATGCTTAAACAATACAGTGTAAGGCGTATGAATCGTCCGAATCTCTCTACAAGTGCCCGAACAAGGTGTTTATGATCTGGTTTAATGATCTACAATGTGCGGGTCAACCACTTGAGCTTTCAACTTCATCATTTGAATCTCGCATTGATCAGGGGGCTAAGGAACATATCTGGGCATTGGAAGGAGAAGTTAAAGAGAGTAGTCCAGTCGCCCGCTTAAATAGGGTGCCTGACTGCCAATTCAGTCTCATTCAAACGCCATTCGAACAACCATCAACACTCAACGACCATCGTTTCTCACACCGTCACTCTGCTAGCCAGTCTGACACTCTCTTCTCACGCTACCATACTTTAACTCTAAATTATATACTGGGTCAAGTCCGTGCAGTGCTTATATGCTCATTCAATATAGACAGTCTAACATAAATATATCTCACTCTAAGTTTTCTCTTCAGTCCAACCCTCAAAACATCCTTGACTATTCTAGTAGTCAAGAAGACAGATGAATAATGGCAGTAGAAAAAAGACAGTAATCCTGAAAAAGCTTTGCAAGAAGAAAGTCCTACATTCACAACAAGCTGGGAAGTTCTGCATATGCGCCTATTGCCCTAATCTCGCATCATCAGATTTCTTTTCGGTTGATCCCCTCAAAGTGTAATTTCGTGGTGAAAAGTTTCACCGCAACAAAGAAGTATAAAAAATGAGCCCCTCCCTTCTGGGCTCACACTTCAAGACAAAGTAGTTTTTACCATCCGCAAAGAAAAAAAACTAGTAATGAAATTAGGGATTAGAACCATTTGTCTCTTTACCCATTGGCCATTTTATATGGTGGTCAAATTGTTACTCTTAAGATTTTGATTTCAGGTTACCAAATGGTCATATAAATTTTGAGAAATTTTGGCAACTGGCTAAACAGGTTACCGAGTTCATCACCTGGAAACAAGTCCACTGTCCATTTCCAAAGGCAGCTAAAGTTATTACATATCTTCAGGCAACACCTGTACTTAATGAAGAAGGTAGGTTTTGTGTGTTCTATTTATATTTATCCTATTTAATTTTATTAAATATTTTGTTCCAGCTGGGGAGATATGCCCCCAAAATACTTTTTTCAAGTGTGCTTATTGCTGCTATACGGACATCGAGTCAAAATTTGCCACAAGCTCAAAATTGATATTTCATTTAGCTATCAAAAAAACGGTCAGAATCCATTAATCGGAATCGCGGCTTCACTGGAGGTTTTTTTGAGGCGATTTTCTCCAAAATTACTCCAACGATTTTCGTTAAATCTAAATGTCTATCAATTTTTTTTTAAACATATCCCAGACTTTTGAAAGGTTCTGTAGAGATGAGTTTGCTCTAAAACAGTGATTCTAAACATAGGCGATATCGCCCCTTGGTGGGCGCTGGTGTGATTCCTGGGAGCGAGTCTGGGTAGTAAACTCAGATAAAATTAGGTGGCGATGAAAGAATATTAAAAGAGAACATTAGAAAATTTTGAAAAACCGTTCGTATGTTTCATCTGTTGTACATGTAACTAACATATGTAGTCGTAATGGGTGATAGTTTAGTTTCTCATAGAATACGGCACAAAATGCACGTTGTCAAAATACACATCACTGGTCGAATCAAGCAGGTCTTATCAAGCAAAGGTTTCGCAGACGAACATCTCGCTCATTGTCGGAAAATCCAACATTCATCGGCAGAAATATGGCTATTTTTATAAAAATAAGATACAATAAATAGACGACATGATGAAATCAAATTTAGATTGGCGTTAAAATGTAGAATAGCTTCTATATTTTGCTTCTCTTGTGCCTTCTAATGCACAAAAAAAAAAATTAAGCATTTTTTCTTCGTCAATCTAGGAAAGAAACCGATTGCAAATAGCTATACGCGATAATTTAAGAATGCTGCTGACAAAGATGGAGCTGAATATTAACATACTCAGAGTGGTGCACCAGGTTCATTCTTCTCATTATAATTATTTTAGACATAATGCGGATTTTTATTTTAATGTTGTCCTTCGTTATCATAATTTTCCGTGTGTTATGCGAATGTTACTGAAGTCGATTTCATTAACTAATTTTACAATTTTAAGCTTCAGTATGTCTTATTTGCAACCACATTTTTTTGGTACTAAGTTTTAGGATGTACGTAGAAATATATGTTAATACATAAAGTAACACCAATTTGTCCACAGTATTTGTCTATTGTTCGCTTAACGAACGTAGGTTCTCAGGAGAGGCTTTACGGTCCCACTGCCTAATTAATGTTAAGGTTAAAATATGACTAGAATTCCAAATTTGAAAAACAAAAACTTTTTATTAGCAATAAAATTTCATTTTTGATAAATTTCCACTCCAAATTTGAATTAAATTCGCTCGTAAATTGCATGTAAACTGTTTCCATCGCTTTAGTGGCAAACTTCTGGATAGATATTTTCCAAAATTAGACACCGTCAGATTGATTACATTATTGACGGACTTTACTGGAGACTTCAAATCTGTCAGGCTGATCTGTATTAGCTTCTAATTTCTCCAGCTGAACAACTCTTTCGTTGTTCTGTATGACGAAATAAATAAATTAATCTCAAATCGCTCTTCGCTCAGTACGTATCATTTTCTTTGATATTTTCTTGTGACTGAAAGTTCACTTACACAGACAAATCGCTAATAACACGGTGATGCTACAATAAAAAGCTACCTTCGAGTCTATAAGTTGCCTCTCAGAAGCAGGAAGATTACAACTATTTCTTCCTAGAATTTACTGCTGCCCTGACCATCTATCTGCTGGAGAAGTCTAGAACAAGCATCATACCTCCGGCTGTAAGCTTTCCTTCTCTTGGCGATCAAATTAAGAAATTTACCTCCTGGAGAAATATATATTGAAAGTTATTAGCTACAAAGTTTCCTATTAAGCATATATTATGATAAAATTAAGTGTGCTCTTCATAACGTTTTAATACCCATGTAAACATGAACTAATTGCTAGATATATTTTACAACAAGCTGATGATATAACTTGTGAGACTAGCTGGCACTCGGTGTCAGAGCTGAGACTAAAACTTCATAAATCACCTAGTATAAACCAGGATGCTATATATAACCTCTCTAGTCTGTGAGAGGTCAGAGTAACTAGCCGAGCTTCTGGACTTGTGATATACCGGCTGCGACACATTGCCAAACCACCCGGTCTCCCGCCATCTGCCACAATGTGGAGCAGTTACAGCTCCACAATATGTTCAACATACAAACAATATATATATATCTATGTATCTGCTATAATAAATTAAACTCTGATTTCTACAGGAAATTAACACTATTCTCTTGCTTTGTAATTTAAATAAATCTTAATTAAATATGCACACAAAAAAAAACAATGTTTTCAACAAAGTTACCAAGGCAAAATCCAGGTGGAGAAGCCTGATTTCACAGTGTCTGAATTAGTCATTCTGATAATGTGTATATGAATTTTGAAATGATTTAAGATTACTGACACTTGTATTCACAAATTAAATTTGGCAAACACTCAGTGAAGAAAAAGAAAATTAAAAAGATTAGAATGGTGGCCGAGCGAAGTTGTATGTAGCTTATTGAATGGAGTTCTTGTAAAGCGATGTATCAATTGGGGCTCTTGCTTGTGCTAATGGTGGTGAGCTAGTGTGGCTAGCTTGGTAAACCTTTCAAAGTTGATCTTGACACTTGTAAACTCGTCATAGTTTTTCTGACGACTGTTGCTAAGTCCTCAGACTCCGACCTTTTATCTCTTAGTGGGAATTAGAAATTTAGCTTCTAGATGGTAGAATAGTTGTCCATGTTGAAACTCATTCGCAAATACGTTGCAATGAGCGTGATACGGGAGGTAATATGTAATTGAAGTGCGCTTGGAGGCTGATAATGATCAGCCTCGTTACAGCTGATAGAACTATTGAGTTCGACTTTTGTATGACGCAGGCTTGATTCCATTACAGTTAATTAACTCGAATCAATAGATCTAACTAAAAACCATGATTAGGTTTAAAGTATTTGTTTGCGTGAATATTGTTTACAGAATAAAATTATTTGGTATTTTTTTTTTTAATAAAAATCATTTCCTCTTGTGGGTTTGGGGAGGGGGATAGCATTGGTCCAATGTCCACCTCCGCTTGTCGTAAAAGGCGACTAAAAGAGTAACTGTTCGTTGACCCAAATACCTTCTACTATCATCCTAACCATAATCCTGTTTTCTGCAATTTTTTGCTTTCCAATTCCATATCACTCCACGAGTGGGTCAAACTTGATAGCATTGCTGTAAGCAGCTCACCTAAAGTTGTGCCTCTTAAACTTTTTTGCAGTTACGATCCCATTTCACTCCCCCAAAAAATGTCTGCGACCTCCCAAGTATGTTTTGTAGATATTTGTATATGTTTTATTTATATTATAATATAATCATAGGTTTTAGTTAGATCTAATGATAGGCTTAGAGTAAATAATAGGCTTAGTGCACCCACAAATAACTTTATTACTTATAAATGATGAAGAAATTTATTACTAAGCAATTTCTTTCGCATGGTTACGATACATAACTAGTCAACTAATTAAATCAATTAAATACATCAACTAATTAATGGATCAGCTTGTTTTTGTTTTTGACTCACGTAATTACAATGTCCGTTAGTGCTGGACGCAAATTATTTTCAACATTTGGATATTTCAACTTAATTATCGTTAACGCCAAAAATGTTGGCTCGTACAAATATGTCGAAAAGTAAGGTAAAATTGTGCTTATAGCATTTTCTGAAATAGTAGGAAATTCATTTTTTATTCCAAGCATTTTTTAATCCCTAGATTTTTTTTTAATTCAACTTTTAAACTTCTATCGCTAGGCAAATTCTTCTTGAGTTTATAATAATCTTTATTATAGGTTGAATTATATTAATAAATTGATAAATCGGGTTAAGTAAAAAATATAATTTTGTTTTCTTTTAATTAAACTATTAATTGTTACGACTGTGTAGAGTTATGGTCGACAAACACACACAATAAACTATAAACACTAGAATGGAATCTATACTGACAGTTACTCTATCAAAAGTTTTTCAGTTTTAGCGATTTCAAACTATTATTATTATTATTATTCCCAAAAGGGGAGGGAAGTAAACCCTACGCTATCCAAAGCCCCCTCGGGCCCATATAGCTGCCCCTAAAGAATACCTACCACTGGGACTAGAATGAAAATCCAGGCCCAGTTTTTAACCATCTAAGTTTCACAACAGACCGAACAAATCGGACCAAAACCTTAAAAGGACACAGCTTAAGATCCTCTACCGACATCCTATTCCGGCCGAAGGTCCCAAACCTAATCTCCTCAAAACCCAAACAATTCGTCATCAAATGCATGGGTGTTTCCTCCTCAGTTTCACAAACTCTACAAAAAAGGGTCAGGCACAAGTCCCATTATATAGAGATGTCTCCTTAAACCACAATGCCAGTGAGGAATCCAACCAGATACCTGAGGGAGGTCCGTGAAAGACATCGGACCCCACTACTCAAAGCTCCGTCCGGGCCCCCAATGAGCATTTTAGACTACCGACAACCCACTGCACTCATCCATAAGGATGAGTGCTGTGAGGTCATCCACGTCTGAAAGCCCGACAAACATGTGCCAGAAGACACACCAACAGCAGGCTCTGGACCAATGAAAGGAAGAGAGGCACCTAATTTGGCAAACCTATCCACCACCTCATTCCCAAATATTCCCATATGACCTGGAACCCAGACCAGAAGCACATCCTTTAATGAAGAAAGATCTTCCAGTCTTTTAGAACATTCCAACACCAATCTGGAAGTGAAGACACATGAATTAAGCGCCTTCAACGCAGCCTGGCTATCCGAGCAGATACAGACACCTTTTAAATTAGTGTTACGCACCCTCTCATCCAAAATACAGCAAAGAATTGCATAAACCTCAGCCTGGAAAACGGTGGCCCACTCACCAAGAGGCGCTACCAAATGATCTCCCGTCTCAAAATAGACGGCAGCCCCAGACAAACCATCCATCATGGAACCGTCCGTATAGCATCGGAGATAATTCTCAGGAATCACACCAGACGGACCCAGGGTTAACCAATCTTCCCTAGAAGGCAACCTAACCCTCTAGGAATGACCAAAGACAAAAGTCTTCAAATTGCTATCAGAAGGGAAACCTATAATGGGAATCCTTAAAAGCATCTCACGATAAATGGTAGAATGACCATATCGCTTACCCTGCCAAAAACCTGCCTGTTTAATTCTATAACAGGCTTTCATTGCCTGGTTTTTCACCTCCACAAAAAGAGGTGGAATCCCTAACAAAGTCTCCATAGATGCGGTCGGTGTCGTCCGAAACGCTCCAGTCACCGCCAGACAAGCCAAGCGTTGGACTTCTTCCAACAGCTGCCTAGCAGATCGTGTTTCAAGGCGACGCCACCACACCAAAGCCGCATATACCAATCTAGGTTTAATGACCATACAATAAATCCAGAACATCATCTTGGGAGTGATTCCCCAGTTGATGCTCTTCGACATTGCCAAAAGGAGATTATCGCCTTTTGATGTTGTGTCTTAACATGTTCCGACCAGTTCATTTTACTGTCGAGAACTACTCCAAGGAACTTCACTGATTTGCTAACCTGTATGGAAGAACCTAACAACCTAGGAGGTGTAAAACCTACTATCTTCCTTCTATGAGTAAATAGAATTGCCTGGGTCTTAATAGGATTAATAGAAAGACCCTTATCCTGTGTCCAACAATACACCATGTTAAGGGCGCTTTGCATTAGGTCCGAAATAGTGGACAAACAGCGCCCTAACAATAAAATAACACCATCATCGGCATATGCTTGCACATAAAATCCCGATGAATTCATCCTAACCAAAAGGTCATCCATGACGACGCACCACAACTTAGGTGAGAGACAACCCCCTTGAGGGCAACCCCTCCCCACTTGTACTATCATGGTGCGCCCGCCAATGGAAACCTGTATAACCCTACTCCTAAGATAGACACCTATCCAATTGATTAAGACGGGATGTATACCTTTTCGTACCAAGGCATCTTCCAGAGCATCAAACGATACTCTGTCAAATGCCCCTCAACATCAAAGAAACACCCTATGGCATATTCTTTTATTTCCAAAGCAGATTCTATCCTTCCGACGAGACAATGTAATGCAGTCTCTGTCGACTTACCCACAATATAAGCATGTTGGTTAGGATGGAGTGGATGATCCCTTAATGGGCTATCAGTAATATACCTATCCACCAACCTTTCCAAAGTTTTCAAGAAGAAAGACATAAGACTAATGGGTCTAAATGCCTTGGGGTCAGAGTAGTCATTTCTTCCCGGCTTGGGAATAAAGACTACCCTTACTTCTCTCCATAATGTTGGTACATAACC
>JAAEAF010007948.1:0-38132 GCA_011037195.1 Triatoma infestans
TCTCTCCTCAGCCACTCTTTTCTCTCTAAATACCTTTTCATCTAATAAGGCATAAAATATAACATTTTAAACACATACCTCAGTAGTATTAGTTCGAAATCAACATTCCCCATTTTGCTGCCACTAATTACATTATTTAATTACAAGATACCTTCGGAGTTTCCCTAATAGGAGTTTCCTTGAATTTTTAAACAACTTAAATAAAAAGTCAACATAGTAAGAAGTTAAATACCGGAACAAATAAGATATGAAATATAGAAAAGGAGGTAGATCATTACCGGCTATAAAGAACCAAATAAGAGCAAAAGGATTTTTTATCTCTCTCTCTCTCTTCTTGGAAAGGGTCATCTGAAAAAAAAGAGTCTAAATCTCAAAGGACTCTACAGGAGCCATTCCCCCTTATTCTCTTTCAAAATAGCCAGGAGATAAAGAGTAAGGGATCAGTCAATCCCTAGGGACACTGTCCTTCAACAGTGGCATCATGCTTTAGTATGGTCATACTTTTTATATAACATTCCACCAAAATTTTTATAGACATCCCTCCCGACTAAAAGAAATAAAACGAATACAAATCATTTCTTATATTATTTTCTTTGTGAATAAATTTATCTCTATCAGTTTATTCGATTCAATAGATTTTAGGGAATATATATTATACAGGGTGTCCACATTTAAACGGGCCACTTTTGAAATAACTCTTAAACGAAGGAAGATATCAAAAAAAAGTGAACATAAAGTTTGTTGAAGTATTTTCGCTCTAGTTTATGATGATGTTATTGCTGCTTTACACCGTAAATTGGTGGTTGAAGTGGCGATTTCTTTCTGACCCCCTCTTTTTACTACTGTATTGAAAATTACTATAAATGTGAAGAAAAATGCCGTTAATTTCACTTCAATACTTCAAACCGTTGCCGAGATATTCAACCATAAACATTAAATTTTCTTCATCATATAATATATAAATTTAGATATAAAGGAATTATCAAAATGTTTTCATCAGGCGTTTTAATTTTTTAAATAATAAACCCTCTTCCTCGTCTATTTATCCAGTCTTTACAGGCGATCCCCAGGGTAGCATACTTGCTCCTCTGCTTTATACTATTTATACGGCTGACCTACCCACTCATCCTAATACAGTTAGTTACCTTCACCTATGGCGATGATAAAGCCATTTTCTCTCATCACTCAGATCCTGTCATAGCTATCCGTAACTTACAAAATCATCACCAAATCCTCAATCCCTGGCTTCGTCCAGGGGTAAATCAACAAAAATCTAAATATATCGTATTTACATTAAACCGCAGAACTCTCCCTCCTATTTACTTCAATAATATTCCTATTCCCGTTACGAATCAAGAGAGATATCTCGGACTCTACTTGTACAAAAGACTCACATGGAATCCCCATACTCGGCTAAAATGGATAGCCTGTAAGAACAGATACAAAATGTTAAAATGATTACTCGACAAACATTTCAATGTGACTCTAGCTAATAAAAGACAACTATTCAATTCCTGTACGGGACAACCAAATGAACTAACCTCAATCGCATACAAACCCTCTAATCAATCCATAATCTTTAGAACCATAGTAAATGCCTCATTTTACATCTCCACCCACACAAAATCCATTCCGACCTAAATATTCTATTTGTCTCTGATTTAGCCCAATCTCGCTACACTAAATTCCATACCAAATTATCCTCTCATTGCAATCCATTAATCCTTTCACTATCCTCCCTGAACAATCCCTACAAACCTTCTTCGAAAGCTTAGGTGGGGAATGGCCCCGTGATCATCTGATTGCCTAACATTGACCCCCTAGGTTGGCTGTCATACTGCTTTAATAGCAAACTTACGGCTACCAACGCTGGATGGTCGCCGTTCAAGTTATTGGTCACGTAGTGCGTGCATGTTTATGAATATATTACATGTATATGAATATATCTGCACAATTTTCATTTTATCATTTTTGCTTGTTGCATTTTTGTGTATAGAGTTGCAAAATGAAGCAGAGAGAGAAAAACTCTACTCCTAGTAAGAAGAATTATTGCAATCAATTCATATTTTCGAAATTGAGTTGTTTTTTTTTTTTGTGAATACTTGTTTCGAGCTACCCTGAATATGGGAAAATCATATGTCCTGAATGTATTCACAAAATTCTCACAAACGAAAAATCACCTTAGTAGTTCCTTAAAATTTTAGTCCTTAGTTCCAAATTGATGGGACATTATGGTTTCTATTTATGCAAAATTTATTTATGTTAAAAATGTACAGGCTATAACTAATACTACAGTCACTATACTCTGATCAGACTCAAAAAATCTTCAAAATATAAAAATTTTCCGATTAGATTTTGAAAATCTTAGGTATACATTCTTTTTGAAGAAAATCGTAAAAAATCTCTGTATGCAATATCCTTCATCATTTTACTTTGTTACCGTAATGAAGCATTAACACAATTTGATATATTATGCATGTATTCATAGTTAGTGGTTCTGACTATGGGGTACTGAATAGAGGATGTAGTAACCAGTCAGATAATGCAGATTGTATCAGTTTCCCAGGTAATCTATCTATAGGCTAGGACACATCATTGTATTAATATATATCTTATATATATATATATATATATATAAGACATTAAATATTAGATATATCTATTATATACTGCCATTACAATAAACATCCGAGCGAACCACTATCGTTTTACACTTCACCGATCTATTTCCTAACTGTAAACAAAACTACATTAGGCCTTCACATTATAACTAATTCGTTTAATTTATTTATTTCATATTTCCTGGTTAGTTCAAGCGAAAACTTTAATATATTGATAAACGTTTAATTAATAAAATATGTGTTAATAAAATGTAATACAAGGTAAATTAAGCATTACAATTACACAAGCCCTCAGCATTATTTAAAACAACATGTTCATGAAAACGTAGTTCACCTAGAGTAGTAGTAATTTATTATATTCAATCGTTTATTAAAAAAAAATCTGGTGTGAAACACTCACACAACTTTCTCTTACTCCTGTTCTCAAAATTATAATTGACACATGTTATAGTTTGTGTACCAAATATAATGAAATTCGTCGAAAACTGAAAAAGCTGTTCAGTATAGGCGCACTTCCGGCTTACAATTTTCTTAAAACTTGGAATTTTGGCCGTATGTTTATTTCTTATTAATTTTGTTTGGTTGATAGAATTGTATAATCAACTATGATACCACTTTAGGTGAAGCTGCAACCCCATCTCTACCCTAAAACTGCCCTTACATAAATTTTTCCAGAAAAATGTCTTAAATAAAAGATGTAGGTCTTTGCATTTTTATTTTGTATACGATGTTTCAAGAAAATCGTCGGAGCCATTTTTGAGAAAATCGCGAAAAAATGAAAGAATCATTTAGTAAAGTGTCACAACAAACGCACTACCGGTTTTCTGATTTTTTTCAAACTCGGAATTTCAACAACATATTTAATTCTAATTAACATTATTTAGATGACAGAATTTCTAATAAACTGAAATAGCACTTTAGATGGAAACCTAACCCCCCCCCTCCCCCAGAATGGCCCTTACATGAATTTTCCTGGAGAAATGTTCAAAAAGTTGTAGCCTTTGTGTAATTGTAGTTGATATAAAAGTTTAAAGAAAATCGTCGGAGCCATTTTTGAGAAAATCGCGAAAAAATGAAAGAATCATTTAGTAAAGTGTCAAAACAAACGCACTTCCAATTATCTGATTTTTTTCAAACTCGGAATTTCAACAACATATTTAATTCTAATTAACATTATTTAGATGACAGAATTGTCTAATAAACTGAAATAGCACTTTAGAATGGAAACCTAACCCCACCCCAGAAGGGCCCTTAAATGAATTTTCCTGGAGAAATGTTTCAAATAAAAGTTGTAGCTCTTTGTATGTGTACTTGATATATACAAGTTTAAAGAAAATCGTCGGAGCCATTTTTGAGAAAATCGCAAAAACGTAAAAAAAACAACTAGTAAAGTGGTACTTCCGCTTGAGGAATATTGACACATAACGCACCGTCAGATCCCATGGTGATACCTAAACGTAATATCAAGTTTGAATTTTCTAAGATTTTTCGTTTTTGAGCTATGCTGTTCACGTACATACACACACACACACACACACACACACACACACACACAGACACACACACGGACCATTTGCTAAAAACCAGTTTTTTGGACTCAGGGAACCTCAAAACGGATATTTCCGGTGAAAACTCAATATCGAAAATTTGACACGATTACAATACTTCCTCTTCCTTAGTAAGAGAAAGTAAAAATACACATTTATGATTTCGTTGATTGTTAAAAGATGAATTAATGTAATGTAGTAAGTGTTTAAAGATTATTCACCAAGCATTTCAAAGTCAAAGTTTGATGCTTACGATGAATAATTATTATCAGCTGATAGCAAAAGCCTGTTTTGTGTGTACGCGTAAATATGAACGATTCGATATCAATTCGTTACAAAGTAATTGTTACATCTCATAATCCTTCGGCGGAAAATATTGAAGCGTAGAAACACATTCATTCCATAATAGATAGATTGTTGTAGAGGATTATTGCGCGGCGACCTGAAAGATCTATTGTGCCCCGGAGCCTTGTCAGTGCACTGCCGGTCTCCAAGCAGTGTTCTCTAACTGCAAGCAACACTGTCCATCACTAGACAGTGAGTTTTAAAGGCTCCTAGGAAGAGAAAATCTAAGGGCAGCATGCTGGATTCGAACCCGGGACCTCCGCGTTGCTAGTCCAGGGCGCTACCACTGAGTAATCCCTTCCTTCTCTCTTGGCTTACGCCAATTAACTAGGGATGGAGAACCTAGTTTGTATACTGGTTTGTCCTTGTCTATAAAGTGTACAGTGTATGCAATTTATGTTTATTGTGTACAGTTCTGAACGAAGTGCATGGAATACTGAGCTGTGGTAACCCGTGGGGTCGCTACTCCCCAAGTAACTGCATACAACAGATACCCCTTGCGGGCGACTCGTCATTCCATGATTACTAGCGTATATTTTCAATAATCTATGCCCTGTACACAATAAAAGCAAATGACCGGAATTCAGTCAGTTTGAACTCTTTAGCAGCCCACTTTCATGATCCCTGACCTGATAACAAAAGTTTAACTTAATTTAGGTTTCACAATGAAATAAATATAACAACAGTGTTTATATTAATAGATTTCTTTAAAAGAAATAAATTGGTTTAATAATGTAAAATTTTTATATATTTTTTTTTTAGGGTAAACTTATTATTGACTAATCTTCTTCTAATTTTAAATTAAGTAATTAAATATTTAATGAACTAGTGATTAGATATTACAATCCGAACATTACTAGACTAAATCCAAGCTTAACTCGACTAGAATTACACTAATGGATTGTATTAAATATTTAATCTAACAAGAACATCATTCCATTGGACAGTTAAAAATATTATTGGGATGGATTTGTTAGTAAATTATCTATAGAATTCCTGATATAATTGTAAAAATAATCTATAAGAAAAAGTATATAGATATATAGAAAAAATATGAGATATGTTATGTGATGATGAAATAACAATTGGCTACTGTCCTTCTCGCTTATTTTTTTTAGCGAGGTCAGCAAGAATAGAGTAACTAGTAAGAGGTCAGCAAGAATAGAGTCGCGTGTAGAGTTACTTAGCCTTTCTTGTTCTAATGATTGATTAGCTAGATTGGTTAGTTTGTAGAAAACTCTGTGGCCTTTAATGCGGCGTCTTGATAGTGAGCTGAACGAAGATTCTCACGTCTTAGAAGTGAGGGCTCATTATAACTCATTAAGAGTTATGTTGTAGACTCTTCGATAATTATTATTAGTAGACTCTTGAATGCTTTTTTGGTGACTATCTCCAAGTTTCAGCAAATTATAACATGTGTTGTGTTACCAAGCGAAGAATTATAACTGCAATATTACAAAGCAAAGAATGGTAGCGTGAGAAGAGAGGCCAGACTGACTGGCAGAGTGAAGGTGCTCCTCTGCCAGTCAGTATGCAAAGGAGTATGATTTCCTCCTAGTTTGCCTCCTTAGAAACTGAGGGAGAATTACAAATTCCCTTCTGTGTTTCATATCTCATTTGTTCTGGTCTTTAACTTTTTACTATATTGACTTACTATTTAAGTTGTTTAAAATTCAGGGACACTCCGAAAGTATCTTGTAATTAAATAATGTAATTAGTGACTGAGGAATGTATTTACAACATTATATTTTATACCTAATTAGTAGAAAATGTATTTAGAGAAAATAGAGTGGCTGATGAGAAATGATGATGGTTGTTGATGTAGATTGATACTTAACTAACTCCGTTTGATAAGCGGTGTAGCTAATTAGAACACTTTGCTTATTCTAACAAACGATTTGATTATCTTATTTTGGCTAGCTTGATGTGAACTATCAGCCTGTAAAAGGAATTTTAATAGATAACTGTGCGAAGTCAATTGATTATTTCTTGGAAGCTGTTGGTTGTTGTAACTCTTTGAGAGTTTTATTGTAGACTTCTCGTTGATTGTTGCTTGCACAATGTTCCTGATTTCTTTTTTTATTTGTTTGGACTTCTTTGACTTTTGATTGTTGCGTTTAGATTTTGGAATTAGATTTTACCTGAATTAAGATTGTAATAGAATGTTAAGAATGGGTTGGTCGCAAGAGAAAATACTTTGGTTAAGTGACTTTTAGACTTACTGAACATTGTATAATTAAGTGCCAAATGACAAACACTGCAAGAACTTTACACTGTAATATTACACAGCGAGAAAATGGCAGCGTGTGAAGAGATAGCCAGACCGACTGGCAGAGTGAAGGAGCGTTATATGATTTCCTGCTAGTTTGCCCCCTTAGAACCTATGGGAGAATTAAGTGAACTTAGGGAGGAGAATGATTTCAGCCTATTACAAGATCATCTCAGGATTTAATGCAAAGGATTGTGGTGGTGTCAAGACCTCTTACATGGGAGATGATGCTAAGATTGAAAGAGCGTGATAAGGCAAGCGAGATAACTTTTGCTTTCCAAAATTGTTTAGTCGAATGGAGTGGAGGGTCGCCAGACTGATATGGTCTGTATGTGTAGGCCATGAAAATATGTATAAGTAAAGTAATGCCCATTTGTTCAATTAATATTTATATCTTCCTTAACCAAACATCCAAAACCATGTTCCACGCTTCTCACCTTTAGGCAGTTTGATCAAAGCGACCAACAACTGAGTTGGGAGTTTCAAGGGGACGGAACTATTGCTTCGCTCTTGGCTTGATCCTCTCTATACCTCTACTCCACACTATCTCTCATTACTAAGTAATTGTGACAATATATTTGTAGGCAACATCATGAATTGTATTATCTTTCATTTAACTTTAGAGATGGCACTTTATGGATTTTTAAAATGGATAATTAGTTTTATTTAGAATTAGGATAATCAACAATTTTTTGTTTTTATGAGCTCAATACACTAATCTTCCTTACTTTGTCCAAGTTCACTAATCAAAAGCGTAATTATTCTGGTTTTTAAATAATAAGTAAATGGTATAAAACATTATAAAATATAAATATAATTAAAATTAGCTACAAAACCGCCGAATTGTAATTTTTTTTTTTTTTTTTCACGTACTTTATCAAATATTAAATGAAAAAACATTGAACTGTCTTCGGTAACAACGTAGAAGATTTGTTTGTAAAGTTAGAGGACGCAACCCCAAACTGTTTTACTGGGAAGGGAATAAAAGTAAATTTGAAACTGAGTGAGTAAAGTGTGCTGGATTTTTTTTCAGGTCTTCAGACTTTTGTTTTTTCCCTGTAACCCAGCTCCCCATTAATTTAAGTCCTAAAGGAAAACTTTTTATTGTTCTTTTAGTTTTTTTTGTCTTTTTCTTTCATTATTTATTATTATTGCCCATCTTAGTTAATCATAATGAGGTATGTAATTATGAGGTATGTACATTCCTACTTAATTTAATTTATTCTCCTGCGTCTAAATGCAAAGTATTTGGTCATGTATATTCATAATTGGTCCAGCTTCAGAGCATTGCTCTGGATTTTTCTTTCGTCTGTTATGGTACTTACATTCGGTATGAGAACATGAGTTTGAATTTGTATTGATTTCCTACATCTAGACATTATTGCGACGAATGCATTTTGCGGTCTATTGTGGTGTCTTTTATAGAATAGTATTCTTAGAGTATCCCATCAGTGCATCTCTTAATGACTCTGATTTATCCGATAAAGAAATATTTAGAAAATAAAGTATAATGTAAATATTTTATTTAATTTTTCTTTATGGTACTTTGTATAGAAATCAATGTCCAGGATCCTTCACATTATACTCTGCATAATTGTATGTGTTCTGATTTTGTGCTAGTGACGTGCTATTTAGTAGCACACAATGTTTAAACAAGATTATATGAATATGTTTATCAAGTTGATAGGCAAATGACCGAAATTTTGGTCACAAAATCGAGGAAGCTGTCATGGAAGAAAGTTCATGTTTTTTAGTACAAAGTAATAACTCATTCCTAATGTAGTTTTTACTTTCTCTTACTCCTAGTAAGAGGAAGTACTTGTAATCGTGTCAAATTTTCAATATCGGGTTTTCACCGGAAATATCCGTTTTGAGGTCTCCTGAGCCCAAAAAAAATGGTTTCTAGCAAATGGTGTGTGTGTGTATGTATGTGAACAGCATAGCTCAAAAACGAAAAACCGTAGAAAGTTGAAAAACTTGATATTCCGTTTAGGTATCACCATGGAATCTGACAGTACGATATCTGTCAAAATTTCTCAACCGGAAGTACCACTTTACTAGTTTGTTTTTTTTTTTTTACTATTTTGCGATTTTCTCAAAAATGGCTCCGACGATTTCCTCCAAGCATGGTTTTATATCAACTAAACATACAAAGAGCCACAACTTTTATTTAAAACTTTTCTCTGAGAAAATTCATTTAAGGGCACTTTTAGGGGAGTGGTGGGGTTATGTTTTTCTCTAAAATGCTATCATAGTTGATTATACAATTTATTCTATCATCCAAAACAAAATTAATTAGAAATAAATAGATGGCCAAAATTCCGAGTTTTAAGAAAATTAGTAAATCGGAAGTGCGCTTTTACTGAACAGTTTTTTTCAGTTTTTGACAAATTTCATTAAATTTAGTATACAAACTATAAAATTGGTCAATTATAATTTTGATAATTGGAGTATGAGAAAGTTGTGCGAGTGTTTCACACCAGATTTGTTAATCATCGTTTCTCTCTCTCTCTCTCTCTCATAATTGTTCATTAAACCGACTATCTCCGTTGAACAATTCAACTTATCAATATATTTTCCAAAGTTTGAATCAATAATTCATGAAATGGATATTAACTTGAAGAAGAAAAAATTATTTGTATAACTGTAGCAAAACCACTGTAAACTTGTGTTAAACTGTTCTGGAAGATGACAGGTGCTCAAATGCAAACGATCTCTATATTAATTAATCACTCTGTTCTAAAGTAAAGCGTGTGGGGGATTTAGGGCTACTTGCAGGGACTTAGCTATTCATTAATCTCATTGAAAATTCTGACACATCATTTACACTGCATTATTCCATCTTAGGAAACAAAAAATATATATTTTTTTTTTTTTTCTTCTTTGCACTTTTATTAATATTTTTTTCATTTTTTGTGGTTCAGATATTTGGCTCATCTATTTAGAAGAGGAAAAAGACGATTGGTGAAAAAATATCGCTTATGGAAATATAGGCGACAACAGAGACGAGAGAAGAAAAAAGAAAGTCCCGTGCAACCTATGGCCAATACTATACTTCTCAAATCTTATCCTTCTGCGCAGGCGCAGGAACAACAAGGTATATCTTATAATATATTATAATATCTTATCTTATTATCTTATATTTATATCTTATGAAATGTATTTGGTGATGCTGAGTTTGTTATGTAGTTTGTAGAGCTTGTGTAGCACGAGCGGTTTAGTAAAAGGGGCTTATGTTTGCGAGTTTTAAGAGAGAGAAGTAATAAGACTAATTAAGAAAACACTGGTAGATTAAATTAAATATATACTTTAAAGTTATTTAAATGTTTCACAATATCACAACTATTATGTTTATGAAATTAATTATTTATTTAGATTAAATGCAAAGCTCTTATGTTTGGACTTACATCTGGCACTGATTTTAAGAGAGCGATTCCTGAAGTAATGTTATGGCTTTGAAAACAGAATGCAGACTGTCTTGAAGGAATGCCCTCTCTAACGGGGGATTTTCTCTTACAAAACAGTTGGCCAAGTGGCATTGTTATTTTCCTAACGGATTTCTGTGCTTTTGTCTCTTTAGCAACAATGACCTTACATTATAGTACCTGACTCTAAAATACATTATTTTTGCCAACATTATTTCATTTAAAAATATTTTCAAAACTATTTATTTTTGCATTTCTTCTTCCACTACACTTATAAATGAAACAATATTATCGTCTATCTGCTAAATTAGTATTTCGGCGATACCGAAATTATATTTCTTACATACTTTAACTTAAAAACGTTCTGCATTATCTTTGACATTTAGAAGAACTTATTATATTATAATTTGGAACATTGAATTTTTATACAATGTAATATATTTTAAGTAGGTTATTTCTTGTGTGACCACTTAAAGCATTTAGTTATAGCTTCTCCTTTTGTTAACATCTTCCATTTATCCTTTGGAAATCTTTGAAGCGACACTAAAACTGTTGAAATTAGCTGAAGGATTTTTTTACTTTCTCTTACCACAGTAGATGAAGTAAGCGATCGTATGGATTTATCGAAATTGATTTATACAGAAAATAAATACATGGGTTGGAGTGCACTAAGAAAGAAAGAAGAAAAGTGGTCTGAAAATGTATGTAGGAGTATGTGTGCGTGTAAGTGTGTGAACAAGATATTTCGAAATCGTAAAATTCACAGCATGGAAAAGCTATTACAATATTTCCATTAAAATTTCTATAATATTGTTACGTTTTTCAAACTGCTTACTGTAACTAGTTGCTAAGTGGGTTCGGGTTAGATAAAACACACTAAATTTCTAACAACACCAATTTATTGTTCAACACAATAAATTACAAATAAAACACTTGAACACACTGTATAAACCAACGAAAGTTCACTTTTTCTTCACTTTTAACGAGCGCGCACTCCATTTGTAACAAGACTGACTCACTCGAGCTGTTCTTCTCCTATTTATACCACAGAGAAGGTTCTTTCTAGTTCGTGGAAAACAGCTGTAGAAGAATCTAGAACCACCTCGCTAGCGCTTCTCAGCGGCCACGAGGAGAACTTGAGGTGCCTGCTTCATCCCCTAGATGGCACTAGTGGCTGCGTTACAATATCAATAAAAGTCTAAATTTCTAGAACTCATAAAAAGCATATAACATTTTTATTTGAATTATTTCACCGGAATAATTAATTTTATTGGTTGAATTTGTTCTGATAAATATGTGATAATAGGTTTCAGAATGTATGAGGTTTGGCCCTGTTTCCTGGGCTAGATTGTAATTAGTTCAAGTACTATCTGCCATGGATGCTACCCCCTTATACCTACCACGTTTATATTTATGGGGCAGCTTAGTAAAAATTTTGAGTCAATTTTCTTGCAAACTGCAATAAAAGATAGTCGTTTGAGGATTCTCCACCATGTGTTTTAATCTCTACAGAGCAAAAGTGATTTTTAATATCTAGAGATTAAAAGTAATCACAATCTGCCAACTTTTAATTATTCAAAAATTTAAAGTTAAGAAAAAATATTGAAAGCATATTTTTAATTCAAAGTAAAGTATAATTTCTTATATAAAAAAAAAAAAGGCTGTGGAAACATTTAAAAATGATTCACAACACTCGGAACAAAACCATTCCATACTTTGCCTGGATTGTCCACTGTAGACTCATACATTAAATGTCTCGTTGGAAGAAAGAATGTTGAGCTAAGGCCTGTGTAATAGAATAAACACTCTTCTGTTGAGAAAATTCATCACCACAAGTCTTGGCAGCTCCATGCTGCTACCGCCAACCACTTCAACGCTGTTGTTCTCTTCCAGTGCACCTCAATGTCCTCTCCGTCACCTGTCCATCTGTTCGAATAGACGAACGGGCTGTGACCTTCAAATATCTAGCTCACATCTAGAGCTGTACTAAGCTCCTCACTGTGACAGAAGTCTGAAATCAACATTCAACATTTAAGACGGCAGAAAACAGTCTGCAAGCAACTCCCAAGGATTCAAAGAGTTATCGAGGAATCTAGAACATAATTCAGAAGGAATATTTCCAAGAAATTATCAACTGTCTGTCAAGAAGCTCTTTTACAGACCAAAGTGTTCTCTACAAGCTAGCTAATCGACCGTCAAAAGAAACAAGTATTCTAACTAACCAGAGCTACCATTCTATGCCGAGCAGGTAATTGATCAGCTTCATCAGCTGATTTCATCTGGCCGTTAATATATTAGGACACGATAATATTTTTTTTTTCTGAACGGTTTTTTTAAAACAAGTAAATTTCCGTTTATGTAGCATATAAATCTAAATTTACAATACATTAATATTCAAGCGTCTATAAAAGTGCAATGTCAGTTTTTGTATTTATTTTCATCCACCACCAATTTCACATTGAATGTGTTGGCAAGCAATTTACACTTTTCGTGTTTAAATTGTTTTTAAATCTAAATCTAAATTAATAGAAATATAATTACAAAATCAATTAATATTATGCAACAATAACGTTTAATAAATAACATGTTATTTACAGTAAGAAAGAAAAACAAAATTAATATGTGACCAAATAATACATTCAATTATAATAAATAATCTGAAAACATGACTTTGCATAATTTAGACTTAGTTAAAAGTCCATATCATTCACAATTGCTACAAAATCAAAGTGTGTTTAAGGCTGTTAGCGGTTTGATATTTCCATGTTTAAAAAAAAAAGCAGCCTGAGATGGACTTCAAAGCGCTTACATTAAAAAAGTATATGCGAATTCTGTAAAGCTTTTTATATTGTTTCTATTTTTAATATTATCCTAATCAATTATATATTTTAAATTAAATCCTTATTCAAAGATACTTTCATTAATAAACTAGAGAGAAACTAGAAAGTTAGAATGTATAACAACCATTCATTCATTCATTCATTAAGTATAAACAATACTGTTTGGTAATATGATCTGTTAATGTAAAAGCTAAAACAGACTCCTCTATCTCTACTAATGACATTGTAATTCCAAAATGTTTGTTAATGATAATATTACTTCGGTAATTTTCACTTCATTTATGTTAAAATTACTGACACATGACATCGTTACAAAATTATTTTCTATATTTCCCATTTTACATGCTCTTAACCACTGTAAGAAAAAATATCTTGATTATGTCAAGTTTTTTAAATTTGAATTTCTTCTACTGTCGAATCCAATCTACACACAAATCTGCCTGGGAAGGTTTAGGCGGAGCAGTAACATCAAGAAGCTTCCCTCTGAGTCACCATTTCACTTAATGTAAGTTTCTGTCGACTATATTGTAAGGCAGCCAGTGGTGCCATCTAGGAGAGGAAATAGGAACCTAAAGTTCTCTTAATGACCGCTAGGAAGCGCTGGCGACGCGCTCTAGTTCTCTCTGGAAGGATTGAGAAGGTTCTAGAAGATTTTCCACCGGTATAAATAGTGGGACAACAGAGAGTCTAAGAAAGTTTTCCAGTTAGTTACAAACGAAGTGTACGTTTGTGGAAAGTGTATAAAAAGTGAACAAAGTGAACTGTTGTGGTTTAAACTGGGAAGTAATTAGTATTAAGTGTTGTATTGTGTAATTTATTGTGTATAACAATAAATTGGTGTTTTCCTTTTTGAAGTTTAGAGTATTTTATCTATACGAACCCACTTAAAACTAGTTGCAGTTGCTAGTTTAGAGGGAAAAACGTTACAATATAATAATGAGGTGCATATATTACAAACATTGCCAAAATTCCAAATTTCAACAAAATCGATTAATCGGAAATATGACTTTATAGAATTGGTATTTTGACTTTTATAGATGGTTTTTGAAAGTGACAATAAAGTTTTTCTGGAAACTTAGATTATTACTCCAGATATAAACCTATCATTTTTTGGAAGAATTGATTTTATTAAGGTTTCTAAGGAATCTGTGACTTTAGAATTAAATTGCTTTTATAATTTGTAATCAATATGATTGGTGCGGTCTTTTGGACTTCAATGTAATCACGTCAAGTACTATCATCTATCATGGGTGCTAACCAGTAATACCATTTTTTACTTATATTAGGGCAAACACAATGTTGGTATGAGTAAAAATAAAACTTCCATGTTTGTCAATTTTTTACTTTCCTCTAACTGCTGTTACAGGAAGTATTGCGATTGTGTTAGATTTTCGAAATTGACTTTTCACTGGAAATGCACGTTTTGAGGACCCCTGAGTCCTCAAAGTGTACTGGAGTTTTTCAGGTCTTCAGACTTTTGTTTTTTCCCTGTAACCCGCCCCCCCCCATTAATTTAAGTCCTAAAGGAATACTTTTTATTGTTCATTTAGTTTTTTTTTTTTTCTTTTTCTTACATTATTTCTTATTATCGACCATCTTAGTTATGACACATCTAATTATTATATTTCTATTGTAATTTAATTTATTCTCCTGCGTCTAAATGCAATGTATTTGGTCATGTATATATCATAATTGGCCGAGCTTCAGAGCATTGCTCTGGATTTTTCTTTCGACCATTATGTTTTGTTTCGCATTCGGTATGAAACAAATGAATTTGAATATGTATTGGTTTCCTACATCTAGACATTATTGCGACGAATGCATCCTGCAGTCTATTGTAGTGTCTTTTATAGAAAAGTATTTTCTCTTCCTAGAGTATTCCATCTGTGCAACTCTTGATGACTCTGAAAAGAAATATTTAGAAAATAAATTATAATGTAAATATTTTATTTTATTTCTCTTTATGGTATATTGTATAGAAATCAATGCAAAGTCCAGGATCCTTCACACTATACTCTGCATAAGTGTGTGTATGTTCTGATTTTGTGCTAGTGACGTGCTATTTAGTAGTACTCAACTCAACTCAACTCAACTGTGGCACTACGGCCCATGTAGGACCTTGGCCTCCGCCAATACCCGACCCCAAGCTCTCTATCTAGAGCTTTTCTTCTCCACTGTCTTATGTTCAGCTCCCGGAGATCCTCCTCCACATCACCCATCCAACGCAGCCTAGGTCTCCTTCTCGGTCTACTGCCTCCAGGGTGACCCTCCAGCGCCCTTCGTGGTGCTCTCTCACTCTCCATCCTTTGCACGTGTCCAACCCAACGCAACCTTCCCTGCTTGACCACAGATACTATGTCCTCTTCCCCGTACAGCTCTCTTAACTCCGCGTTTTTTCGGCACCTCCAGACTCCATCTTGGCACACTGGTCCATAGACCGCCCTCAAAACCTTTCTCTCCCAGCGGTTCAATTTCAATTCGTCTGCATGCCTCAACGTCCACGACTCCGAGCCATACGTTACCACGGGTCTAAGAACTGACTTATAGATCGTCAATTTGGTCTTTCTTGACAGGGATCTATTATAGAATGTCCGTCTTAACGCTCCCAAACACCTGTTTCCGGCCGCTATTCTGTTGTCTATGTCGCGACTTACCTCATTTTTGTTAGTGAGGACGGCTCCTAGATATTTGAATTCTTTAACGCCCTCAAAACGGTGCTGGCCCGCGATTAACTCTCTGAAACATCTCGCGCGCCGAGTTGTGACCATGTACTTGGTCTTCTCCTCATTAATCTTCAGACCATAACTGGCGGCGCCTTCAGCCAACTCCATAAAGGTTTCCCTAAGAGCAGCCTTTGACCTCGCTATAATGGCTACATCATCTGCGTAGGCCAAATAATCAGACATTCTGTTATATATGTTGCCTCCGGGGTTAATCGTGCATTTTCGCATTGCCATTTCCAATACCAGGTTGAAGAGGATCGGGGACACCGGGTCTCCCTGCCTTAAGCCCATATTTATAGCGAACTCTGAGGAAATCTGACCTTGGATTGCTACTTTTGCCACCGTGTCTCTCAAGGTCATTTTAACCAGTCTTATCACCTTAGCTGGGACTCCTAATGCTTTTAGCCCTCTGAATAGGCCAATTCGAGAGACCGAATCGTACGCCCTCTTAAAATCAACGTACAGTTGATGCAACTCCAGGCCGTACTCATAAAATTTCTCCATTACTAAAGATATGGTCCATCGTCGATCTTGCACTCCGAAATCCAGACTGGTAATCGCCAAGCTCTCGCTCTGCTACTACTGACACCCTTTCTGTTATAAGTGCCGCCAAGATTTTATAGGTTACGCTCAGCAACGATATCCCTCTGTAGTTCTCGCATTTCATCCGGTTACCTTTTTTATAAACGGGGATAATTAAGGCAGTTGCCCATTCTTTTGGCATTTCCTCTCTCAACCACACATTTAGGATCAGGTTGTATAATTCTTCCTGAAGGCGTTCACCCCCTTGGCGAATCATTTCTATACAAATCCTATCCTCCCCTGGCGCTTTATTTAGTAGTACACAATGTTTAAACAAGATTATTATGAATATGTTTATCAAGTTGATAGGCAAATGACCGAAATTTTGATCACAAAATCAAGGAAACTGTAGAAGAAAGTTAATGTTTTCTAGTACAAAGTAATAACTCATTCCTAATGTAGTTTTTACTTTCTCTTACTCCTAGTAAAGAGAAGTACTGTAATCGTGACAAATTTTCTATATCGCATTTTCACCGGAAATTCACGTTTTGATGACCCCTGAGTCCAAAAATGTGGTTTTTAGAAAATGGCCTCTATACGTGTGTGTGTGTGTGTGTGTGTGTGTGTGTGTGTATGTGTGTGAAAAGAAAATCTCAAAAATGAAAAGTTGCCGGAACCTTAAACTTAATATTCCATTTAAGGGTACTAACCACCGCATCAGACACGAAGATATCTGGGCAATATCCATCAACCGGAAGTGTCATTTTACAAATGTTTTTTTCCAGTTTTTTGTGATTTTTTTTTTTTTCCGAAAAGGCTCCAACAATTTTCTTTAAACTTGATATATCAAGGAAAATTCATTTCTGGGCATTATATGGGGAAGGGATTGGGTTATGGTTTTTCCACTAAAGAACTATTTCAGTTTATTATACATATCTATCATCTAAAAAATATTAATTAGAATTAAATATGTTGTTGAAATTTAGAGTTTGTATTTTCTATATCAATCTAAATAACCTAAATATTAACTATGCCTAAAAAGACCTAAAATGTGTAACATTTCTCCGAGAAAATTTATTTAAGGGCATTTATATGGGAAGGTTGGGTTATGTTTTCCTCTAAAGTACCTCTAAAGTTTTCCTCTAGTTCAACAATGAGCTATACAATTCCGTTAACTAAATAATATTAATTAGAATTACATAAGTGGCCAAAATTTCTAGTTAGAAGAAAATCGATTAAGCGGAATTGCGACTTTACTGAAAAGGTTTTTCAGTTTTCACTCTGATTTTCTGCATAAAAATGCCCACGGTGTTAAACAGAATTGGTAAGTGTGAAGAAAATTTACCATTTCACAGTAAGAGAAAGTCGTGTGAGTGTTTCACACCAGATTTTATTTTTATTATAATTAAATAATTATTTGGGAGGGGGGCTGCATTTTAGCGTACATAGTTCTCGTTTTATCAAGATATATTTTAAGAAAATTTCTTATGTCGCCAATAACGACGCATACTGAGGTTCATCTACATTAAAAAGACACAAAGTCTCGAATTGTATTCAAGGGTTTAGTATTGTTTTAAAATCTTAACCAGCAAATATACCTGAAATAACTACGCCCAATGGGCAAAATATCTATTTATATTAATCTACGCAGCGGCTTTAATCAGAAAACAGGGTTTCCGAGTATTTTCGTAGAACTGCCGCCACGATAGATCGAAAAATCAATCACTTGATGTATGTAGTTGCATGGATTTTCTTGCGTTCAGGTTAATTCCAACTGGTTAAGATCGATAATCAATATCAAATCATACAGTTATTAAAATAGAAATATAACTTTTATTATTAATTATAGTAATTTTAATTTTTGTTTACTTTTTCTTATGGTTTTTTTAATTGTAAGAGAAGTTTTGCCAACTTGTCAACTTCCTTAACATTGGATTTTTCATGAAAATATATATATATATATTTTTTTTTTAGCTTATTTATTGAATAAGCAAAATATGTTAAAATAACAATAATTGCTACTGCTCACTGTTGATACTGTTGGCTTGAGGATCTTGAGTGGATAAGCCATCCTTGCGAAGATTATCCCTAGGCCATTTCCTTTTCAATCTACTTGTTGTAATCTGTGGCATGCTTAAGTTGGAGATGAGAGAATTGTTATGTTGTGATAGTGTTGCGTGAAACTCTTTATATTTGGTCTGTCTGTCGCGAATGATATATTCGTCAGTGTACAGTGTAAAGTTTAAGACGTAGTAGAGTGCGTCAGTGATGTGTGGTAGAAGTTTGGATTGGAAAACCTGTGTTCTGTATAGGTTGGAAGGTTTGGTAGAACCCCAAACTTCGCAACCGTACAGCATGTAACAGCAACCAAAGAGAGATCAGCAACCAATGGGAGTAAAGAGAAGAGAAACAAACCCAACCACTCTCTCGGACTGGAGTGGGAGAAACTGTATAAATACAGCGACGGACAGTCCATGGAAGACAGTTCTAGACAGTTCAATTCAGTTCAATATAGTTCATCATCTTGCCAGTCACTTCGTGGCATTTTCATACCACTCTACCTTAACCATCCATTATTGTAAAGTCCAGCCAGACTGTCTCATTATTATTATTATTATTATTATTATTATTATTATTATTATTATTACATAGTTAACCAGTGTTAACCCAGTCTTCTCGTTTCATCAACCAGCCCTAAATTCTCTTCACCTAACACATTCTTTATAGCCATCCATATAGGTCAAATTATAGTTTTGTAAATTAGTATCATGTTGTAGAGGTTCTCGTGTAATTTTCCGTCTAGCAATCGTCGTAACTGTCGAAATCTCTGATTCAAAGCCTGTCTTTTAAGTCTGGCGGGGAGGGGTCCCAAGTCAATCGGCGATCTAACTGGAGCCCAAGATAGCGTGTAACAGTTTTCTCCGGGAGCGATGTGTCGTTGAAGTAAACTGTGGGCATGTACGTTTATGTAGTGTGAATGTGCGTAGATTTTACATTGTTGATTTTGATTCTCCATTTGCACCATTGTTGAATGCCGACAAGATATCTTTGTAAGTGAGTGGTTGCTGTAATATGGTTGTCATGTCGTGAAAGGATGGCAGTGTCGCCTGCAAAAGTAGCCGTTAAAGTTTTTTGTGAAAGTGGTATGTCATGTGTATAGAGTGAGTATAAAATGGGTCCGAGTACACCTCCTTGTGGAACACCAGTCTTTATGGGATACATGTCAGACATTACGGTCTTCTCTCTCGCGCCAAAAAAATATCTGTCAGTTAAGTAATGAAAATATCAATTTTGCGAATTCTTAATAAGATAAGATGATTTTTGGTTTAATGGCAGGAAATGATGTTATGATTTAGAAAGACATATTCACATTACCGATATTGTTATTCACCATACACATCTATACGATTTATTAATATTTTGTAGAAACACTTTATGATGACTATTTATAGCTCGGATTATTGGTTGAAAACTGTAGACTTCTTGTGTTCTTGTTGGCTGGTTAAAGACTCCTACATGTGGACTAATTGAATATGTTTACAGACTAGGAGTCTAGTTGAAAAATGATTATAGACTTCTGTGTTTTTGATCTTTTAGTCTGTCCGCGGTCATTCTCAGGCAAATCGTAGATGTTGCGGTTGACATCGCGTCTGTGATTTATTATAAATCGTCGTTTCGCCTATATTGCAATAAGCTTCTTCAGGATAATGTCAACGGGTAGTTGCAATGAACCACAAAGAGCCACTTTTTTTTTTGGGCCACATTTTTCTTTCCATTCCAAATATTTCCACAAATCAAACTCAAATTTCCACTCCAAAAATTAGGATCTGTATGATTCCTTGCAGTTGTGAAGAAATATACATAGGGCAGACCAAAAGCGTAGTTACAAGGCGACTTAAACAACTCATACATTGTGTCACCATAACAAAATGGAAAAGTTTTCACTTGCAGAACATTCACCTACAACTAAGCTGCTAATAAATTTTGAGAAGATGAAAGTCCCTGGATAAATAAAAAATTTAGTAAACTATAGGAAATTGAAAAAAAGGAAAATTGTTTGAATAGAAATGATGGACTGCGTCTGAGCAGAATATAGCTGCCTATGCTCAGGGAAAAAAAAGATCAAGGAAAAGAAAAAATAATTAACGGTTTTCCAGAGCAATACAAGGTTACAACACCGGCAAAAATTTAGTGGGAAAGGAGACTTAGATATCAAAACTTCTTGTATTTTTATTTAATACTGTTCAAGATAACTTATTTGTTTAGCACTTGAGATTGTTTATGTTTACTGGTGCAGACAGCCCAATCGTCCCATATTTATACGGAAATCCAGAAGATTAGACAAAGTTTATTGCTAAAAACTGGTAGCCATGTCCAGCGTAACACCTTACGTTACTCGTTGATTATACAAGAAGGTCTTTGAAGTAATATTTTGACAGTTCCAATTATAGGGTTAAATTCATCTCATAGGGGGCAGATAAAAAAAATTAAATTAGAGTAACAAAAAGTAAGGGTAGCTATTGTTTGAAAGGGTTTGCTAGTAACTGTAGTAGCACGTACCTGTTATGAAGGGGGTTGCCCCCTACACATGGTTAAGGGACATTTTGTAATTTCTAAATCACAAGAAGGAAACTATAAGATTTTCCAATATTTTATTTCCTAACGGACAAATTATTATGAACAATTAATATATTGTGAAATCACAGAAAAAAGTTCAGACACTCATTTGCCCTATTATGCATTATTAGGTCTAACGTTTAATAAAAAAAATAAACATATAGCGTTTATTAATTTAAATTTATTAATTTATATAATTACGTACCCTTGGATTCGATGGTTTTGATTAGATCCACAATTTACCCATACCATAAATTGACTTATTTGGTGGTGTGTTACTAAAAATTGTGCGATTCCCTACTGCTGCCACATGTTTTCCACAACTAGATAAACTTTTTCAGAAATTCCATGATTCTATTTATAATGGAGTTGATGTGGAGAGAAATTGGGTTTGATTAGTTAGACAAGATATGAAGACACTATTATAATATTACTATAAGTCTACACAAACTGCACTGGACTTGTAATGATTTTATAGAATAAAGGGTTAGAATAGAGTTATGACACGATGTGATGTATATGGTTGAATCTGATAGATTGATATCTATCTAGATCTCTCACTGGCTTATTTACAAGTTCCCCACTCTAGTCTGCTTAAGTCAGAGAGTACCAGAGAGAGTCTGTTTTCTCTCGGTCGGGCTTGTGTTCTCTCTCTTGCCGTTACATCATCAATATAATGGAGTTGATGTGGAGAGAAATTGGGTTTGATTAATTAGACGAGATATGAAGATACTATTATAATATTACTATAAGTTTACACAAACTGCACTGGACTTGTAATGATTTTATAGAATAAAGGGTTAGAGTAGAGTTATGACACGATGTGATGTATATGGTTGAATGTGATAGATTGATATCTATCTAGATCTCTCACTGGCTTATTTACAGGTTCCCCACTCTAGTCTGCTTAAGTCAGAGAGTACCAGAGAGAGTCTGTTTTCTCTCGCCCGGGCTTGTGTTCTCTCTCTTGCCGTCACATATTCATTTGAACTGTATGTATTTAGTAAGGGCTGGGATACGAATGATCAAGAAATTTTGAAAATGTCCCTTAAATCATGTCATGGGGGGGATGGCAGATAAAAAAGGAATTTACTGCTTGGTCAGACAATAGCCGGTGGTAATCCCAAGGGTTAGAGAGTGTATACCTGGTCTACTTGTTATCTGCCCCCTATAAGATGAGTTTAACCCTAATTTATGATTCATTATCATGACAAAAAGGGTTTCCATAAACTCCAATGTCTCCATAAACTGAAAAGGAATTTAGTCATCGATTAATGAAATCTTTAGAATAACCATTATATGAAACTTTGCTAGACTAATCAAAATAAAAATGCACAAATCTAAGAATCAAATTAAAAATTTATCACATCGCATTACAGTAAACATAAATTTATAGTTTTTATTTACTCTTCAATTTTTAAATAAACGGCCTAAATAAAAATCCCACTTTTTTATCACAACTTGATGCAAAAAAATATAAATAGTGGAAAACGAGTTCTGGTGTTTTGGTGGTAGTTTTTTTTTTTGGTGCAAAATAAATATTCAAAACATGTCGCAAATGAAATTTATTAGGGATGCCAGCTGGTTTACAGGAAAAGGACCCATCTCTGGCTCTCGAGGTGGTTGGGTTGTAGCTCATGAATAACTTAAGTACATTAGACACCCCACAGTCTGGCGAGCCTATAGGGGTGTCTGGCAGCGCAGACTGCTTCCTGCTACATTTTCCATACTGTTGTATTTGTCTTTATAACTTTCAAACAAAATAACTATACAATTTCATTTTCTATTTAAATCAAAAATAACATTCAAAAATATGAAAGTAACAAATAAATAAAATTGAAATAAAATTATGAGGAGTAGTAATAAGGAAATAAGGAAAGAAAAATAAATTGAAATTGAAAATTTGTTACAAAATAAATAATATTAACTTTTTCAATGAGTTAGGGTTTAACGTCTGGGTTTTTTATCTGTCATAGCAGCCATATTTTATGACGTAACTGACCGGTTTCTGATCGTAAGAATAAAGTTATCAAGTTTGTATAGAGAATTGACATCAACTTATTGTTTCTATTACACACTACACTGATATAACCTTCCGCACATACAATCAACAAGTACAGTGTGTAACAGAAACAATGAATAACATTTTTCAGTTAAATTAAAACATTGTGTTTTAAATAAAAAAATTAAATCTTGCTTTAACCTAATTTAACTTTTCCACTCGAATTGAATATTTTTTTTAATTAATATAAAAAAAAATTAGATCTTTTTATGGAAATTTAATGAATTCGTCGGGTTTTATTTAATGAAATTATAGAGAAAAATCACAAAAACTGAAAAAAAAAACTGTTCATTAAAAACTCACTTCCGGTTTACTAATTTGCTTAAAACTCGCATTTTTGCCAATCTATTTATTTCTAATTAATATTATTTAGATGATAAAATTGTGTAATAAATTAAAATAGCACTTTAGAAGACAACCTAACCCCACCCGTCCCCCAAAAGTGGCCCTTAAATGTATTTTCCCGGAGAAATGTCTCAAATAAAAATTGTAGATCCTTGAATGTGTAGTTAATATAACAAAAGTTTAAAGAAAATCGTTGGAGTTATTTTAGAAAAATTGCAGAAAAATCTGAAAAATACATTTCAGTAAAAATGCAATTCCGATGATCCGATTTTTTTCAAACTTGGAATTTCAACAATACATTTAATTCTAATTAATATTATTCAGATGACAGGATCGTATATTAAACTGAAATAGCACTTTAGAAGACAACCTAACCCTTACCCTTTCCCCCAAAAGTGTCCTTAAATGTATTTTCCCGGAGAAATTTCTCAAATAAAAGTTGTAGATTTTTGTATGTGTAGTTGATGTAACGAGTTTGTAGAAAATTCATTATTGAGAAAATCGCAAAAAAAAGTGAAAAGAAAATACATTTACTAAAGTGGTACTTCCGGTTGAAGAATTTTGACAGAAGACCTAGTGTCGGATCACATGGTGATTCCTAAACGGAATATAAGGTTTGAACTTTCTGTGATTTTTTTTGTTATTTTTAGCTATGCTTTCACATACGACGGAATGATACACGGACACACAGACCATTTTCTAAAAACCCCTTTTTTGAACTCAGGGTATCTTAAAACGGATATTTCCAATGTAAAACTCGATATAGAAAATTTGACACGATTACAATACTTCCTCTTATCTAGGAGTAAGAGAAAGTAAAAAAAAAAAAAGAGTGCTAAGCATAAAAATTAGGATAAAATGACCCAATGATTTGAATGGAAAAACCTCATGAGAATAAGATAATGGTGAGTTGAATTTAACTGAAATTTAGTTTCAATCGTATAAATAAGATAAGTAATTGATTAAAAGAGGTTTAATTTGTATGGTTCACTTTATATATTCAGTTTATTACACTTAATTACTTGATTAAAAATAAGAATTAAATGACTCAGTATAGTTTGAATTCTGGGAAATTGTTTAAACTCTTCAAAGTAAAGTATTAAAATAGAAAAAAAAGTATAGAAGTATAGAAAAAAAAATGGCCAAATTTGATTTTTTTTTTTTTTTTTAATTTAATTTGATTAAAAGGAGATTTAATTTGATTAAAAGAAGATATAATTTGGTTAAAGAAAGTTATATCAAAATTTAAACAAATATATCGGAGCCATTTTTAGAGAACATTTCATTAGATTGGGGAAAATAAAACAGTAAAGTTGTACGTTCAACAAGAAAGAAAAGATTCTTAGTTGATAGCCTTAAACGATTGGGAATAATAAACATCTAATCAAAGATAAGGGAAGGGAATAAATAGCGTACTGGACTCCCATGCGGAGGTCCCTGGTTCGAATCCAGCTGTGATACCCTTAGATTTTCTCTTCCTAGGAGCCTCTACAGCTTACTGTCCAGTGATGGGCAGTGTTGTCTATAACGAGAGAACACTGTCCGGAGGCCAGCAATGCACTGAGAATGCTCCAGGCGCTAATGATCATAGATGTTGACGCGCCTTAAATTAAAAAAAAAAAAAAAAAAAAAAAAAAAAAAAACAAACAATAAATACATTCTTGGCTGTTACGCCCTAAACTTGGGCCAAATTCATCTTTCTGGTGAAAATTGTATCAGTTGTTTCCCTGAATGACCAATTGCTCTATTAAAGTTTGGCTAAACATTGAATGATATCGGACAAACTATAAAATTTGTACAATTTGAAGTCCATATATGAAAAGTAGGACAAAAAGAAATATTGTAAAATAATCTTTAAGTACCAAAATTTTTGGAAGGTAATATGAAGGTGAATGCATCCCAGAAGGCTATTATAACTAATTTTTTTCTACTTTGCAATCATTGTGAATGAAAACAAAGAAATCGCAGACACACATTATTAATACGGCAAGAGAGAGAACACAAGCCCGACTGAGAGAAAACAAACTCTCTCTGGTACTCTCTCACTTAAGCAGGCTAGAGTGGGGAGAACCTATATATAAGCCAGTAAGAGATCTAGACATCTATCTATCTATCAGATTCAACTATACATCGCATCGTGTCATATCATCGTGTCATAACTCTATTCCCACCTTTTATTCTATAAAATCATTACAAGTCCAGTGCAGTTTGTGTAAGCTTATAGCTATATTATAACAGTGTCTTCATAACTCGTTTAATTAATCAATCCCAACTTCTCTCCTCATCAACCCCATTATAAATACTATAATGAATTTATGAACAATTTAATTGCACCGCCTCAATATCTCATATAAAATTAATGTTTCTGGAAAATTTTATCTTCCAATTCTCTAGAATGCCTACAAATTGTTAAAGAAAAAGCAAAAATGTTTACTATAATATTACGTAGAACAAATCATCTAAATTTATTGTGGGAAATACATTCTATATATTCTTCTTTTTGATACCTTAGTCATAATCATTAACATGACAAAGTTTAATCAAACATTGGAACCTGAATAGGATGAGGCATTGTATATATTTTCAATATATATAATCTCTTTTTATTGTAAGTCTATTCAATAAAATGTTTTCTCTAACAGAAGAAAATCTTCAATATATAATTTATAGCTAAAAATAACTTTAATTGAATTAGCAGGCATGAATATTACACCATACATATTGGCATTGCACTGAGAATGCTCCAGACGCCAATGACCCTAGATGTTGAGGCGCCTTAAATTAATAAAAAAAAAAACAAACAAACAAAAAATACGTGATAATGAGAACATCACTTTAATGATAAAATTTTGTACCGCTAGGTGTTATTACTTAGTCCTAAGTAAACAACTATTAATAAAAGTATTGATCCTCTTATCAGTTTATCTCATTAATGAAACACTTTTCCTTTTGATTCTTTATAATAAAATGTCCTTACACTAGTTGTAATTTTTTTTAATTAAATAAAATACAGACTGAAAATAAAAGTAACCGCTAGCTTAGGTTGTTTTTATTAAAATAAATTAGTGTTTGCCTTCAAAGGAAGAATATTTATGAAAGAAATAAACAGAATTAATCAAATGAACTTAGCAGCGTATTAAGCTAAAGTGGCAACAGAAAGACATAGTGATACTATGTAAAAATCCCTTGATAAGGGATCTTAAATTTAAAATAATACATGCAGAAAGTACATGCAATTGTTTGTCTATCCAGAACCTTGGTGGATTATATATGATGTAACATCGCAGTGAATACTAGAATTAGAATTAGAATGATGCAGGGGGAGACTAAAACCCAGGCACCGCAGCCTCCCATTGAGGCTTATTGTGCCAACCCCTCGAAACCTGTAGTGGAAGCCCCCCTCTTCATGAGGTCCAGAACCTTCCCCACCAGTCCTTCTTGGAGTACGATTTCCTCCGGTCTCAGTGTGCCGAAGATCTCGTACCGCAATCTACCTACTGCAACGCATTCAAACAGCAGGTGAGAGGCCGTCTCCTCCTCCTCCTCCTGACACAGTCTACACAAGGATTCTATATCCACCAACTCCATCTTGTGCAGATGTTTTTTGAACCTGCCATGCCCAGTAAAGAGGCCCGGGTTGTCTCTGGTCCTTCTTCTACCAGCTCTGGCATAACCATTTTGCCGTGTTTTTCTCCAGTACTTAGCCTCCAGTACCGGTTATGGCTACCCCTAGAGCAGGTTCCGGCCCATAGAAGGGAGTATTCGCTCCCTCCCTGGCCAGTTGGTCGGCTATTTCGTTACCTGTAATCCCCTTATGCCCCGGCACCCATACTAGCCAAACTTTGTTGTGCCGGGATAATGTCTCCAGGGAGTCTCTACATTCCCTGACCAGGGGGGAGTGATTCTGAATGCCCGAAGTGCATTCAGCGCAGCCTTGCTGTCCGAGATGTTGCATATCTCTCTATTCCTAGAGTCCATACCCAGGTTCTCCATGCATAGACTTCAGCCTGGAAAACTGTGGAGTAACCACCGAGGGATCTCGCAATGCGTATCTCCGGCTTAACTCCATATATTCCGGCGCCAGTTCCGCAGGCCATTTTGGACCCATCCGTGAACCAGGATCCCCCAGTCTGGCCCCGTTTTTCCCAGCTATTTGCCCACTCTGAACGTGACATTAATATCACTTGGAAGGGGAGCTCAAAGTGGAATGTTGGACAGCACTCCTCCCCAGCCATCTTAAAGATAGGGCCAGGGTCAGCCTTCTGAATAATGTCCAAGTGCTTGGCTAGGGTGCTTCTTTGCTTCCATTGGCCATTGTTCATTAATCTGTACGCGCTAGCCCTCGCCTCCGCTTGTATCAAAAGATGAGGCGGAGGCAACCCCAGCAGTACCTCCAATGCAGCCGTTGGGTACTAAGGAATGCCTACGAAATCAGCATGCACGCCAGTCTTTGAACCCCAGAGAGGTTCTTCCTCGCACCTTGCTGTTCCGTTTTCAGCCACCACCTACTGTCCCGTAAGTGAGGACAGGTATGTTGGTCCGTTTATAGAGCCAGTGGGCAATTTTTGGGGAAAGTCCCCATGTTTTTCCGCAGGCTCTGGTGACTCCACAGAGAGACTTCTTTGCCTTCTATGTCACATACTCTAGATGTGCTCCCCAGGTGAGTTTGGAGTCCAGCATGATCCTCAAGTATTTCACCTGACTAGACACTTCTATAGTTCTTCCGAAGAAGTTCAATGTGCTAAAACATTCCACATTCCTGCTTCTGGTAAATGAAACCAGAGTGGTCTTAGAATGGTTGACCATCAGGTCACCTCTCTGCACCACCCCTCCACCACTTGCAGGGCCGCCTTTAGCAGCTCACTGACAACAGTCTCGTGTCTGCCCCTGACCACTACCACTACATCATCCGCGTAGCCAAGGACAGAACACCCCCTGCGATCAAGCTCCACCAGCAGTTCGTCTACAACCGTGCACCACAGAAGGGGAGACAACCCCCCCTGAGAGCATCCCCTTATAGCCATAGTTTCAAGCGTCTCCTCATAGAGGCTAGCTATGATCCTTCTAGTTTTGAGCACGCTGCCGATCCACCTAGTAATGGTCCGATTGACCCCGTGCCTTTCAAACGCTAGCGTAATTGAGCTGTAGGTCTTGTTGCTGAAGGCACCCTCTATGTCCAGAAACACAGCCACTTCCCTGCCATATACTGCCGCCTCCATTCTCCAACAAGGGAGTGGAGGGCCGTTTCGCAAGATTTACCCCTCTGGTAGGCATGCTGATCACTCTGCAGGGGCCTCAATTGAAGCACCGTTCCCCTGATATACAGGTCTACCAGTTTCTCCAACACTTTCATCATAAATGAGGAAAGGCTGATCGGTCTTAAGTCCTTGGCCTGGGTATGAGTTCTTTTTTCAGGCTTCGGAATAAAGACAACTCTTACAGGCTTCCATGCCAACGGAACGTGGCCACACTTGCCCTCATTACCCTGCAAAGAGTAGGAGTAAGAATGTCACTTCCCTGCTGTAATAATGCGGGAAGGATGCCATCAGGCCCCGGCGACTTGTAGGGCTTAAAGTGTTGTATAGCCCACTTAATCTTGTTGTATGTGACGCATTCTTTAGCCGCGGTCCAATCCCCCCTGGATCCGGGCTGCCCCCTGGACCCATTTGTGATTCATCCCGCGGAACTACCGTCGTCACCTTCGAGGCAGGAAAGTGCACCTGAACCATATGCTCCAAGGTATCCCTTCCCGCCTCTGTAAAGTCGCCATCAGATTTCCTGATTGTTCCCCGATGCTCTGTGATGGAGATTTACTTGGAGTATCCTCCATCGGAATGTGGGGTCTTTCGCCTTCCTGTGCAACTTCCTTGGGCTTGGATATTACCCGGAACCTGACGAGATCCATCCCGAGGAAAGCCTCGAGCCCAGATCTCCTCAGTCTCTCCAGGTCTGATCTGCCACATCGAAGACCAGGGTTTGCCCCTGAGTCTCCACTCTTCTACTAATAAATCTCCAGTCCGCCGTCTCCAAGTCCTCATTTTGAATGCGGAGCTGGAGACGCCTCCCTTAAAGAGCCAGATACCCATACGGATACCTTAGCCGACCTATGTTTATCTCTGGTGAGCCCAACCCTCAGCCCACCCTCCCCAACCTGGAGAGAGGGGACCACCTGCTCCAGCCAGAGACGCGCTGCCCCGGACGGACAAAGTCCCAGCCACGCCAGCTCTCACCGGTTGCTTGGAAGGGGCCCTCCCCCGCTGCAATTTCTTCTACATACAATTAGGGATCCACTCCCACCCTCCAGCAGCCGCCCTGCGCCTCGCCTCCTGTCTCCGCTGGGCGGCGGACATGATTGATCAAGATGACAACCATGATCATAAGACCGCCGGTGGAGCCTTTGGCGGACTAAAAAATATAATAAAAAACAAAGACCATCCTAATAGAATTAATAATTGTAAAAGAAATTGATAAATTAGTAGAAAATAAACACACACAAAAAAAATAATAAAAATAAATAAATGAATAAAAAGATAGTAATACAATTTTAAAAAATAAAATGAGATAGTGCATATTTAAAGGAAAAATCAAATAAAATTAATACAGGAAATTAATCTATTAAACATCTACGAGCCGATACAATATCAACATAGACGAACTTAAAAAATTATCTTTAATAATCTAACATTTTTAAGAAAAAGAAAACAAACTTATAAAGACATACGTCATACTTTAAACAATCTGAGGTCGCGGAACAGAGAGGCAGAAATATGCAGGAACAGCTGCAGGAGTAACATTTAATTGCCACTAGTGGACAATCCAAAAAATTAAAAATAAATAAATAAAAAGAATAAAATAAAATATATCTCTAGATGTATTTTAGCCTAAGACTATAGGCAGATTTGCAATATTTAACCAATGCTTGCCAGTCCCTACCATTCAATAATTCATCATCTCGCTACCTTCTAGGCGCTGTTTACCTAGATGTTCTAATCGTGGCCCACTCAATCTCGTACAAATAGCAATAAAATGATGAACCCTATCTAGAATCTGTTCGCCACACAACTCACAGTTTTCTACATCATCCCTGTGAAAGAGAAGGGTATGGCCCAGGTTCAAAACGCATCCACGTATTTTTATTATCTACTTCACCTGTTCTAACGATAAGGCACTCACAAGGTAATGATGCTCTTTCAGATCAAAGGACAAATCTTTATAGATAGGATAGGAGTTGTGGTCTCTAACTCTCTCCAAAAATAAATTTTTAAAATATGATTTTACCCTGGCTTGGAATAGTTGAAAAATTCTAGGCCAAGCAGCCATATTATTTAGTGTAATCGTTTCCTTAATATCATGCTTAACCAATAACTTAACCAAAGCATCATACCAAAATATACCTTTTTCAACAATATGAATCTGGTATCAGGGATATTAAGTACATTGATAAGATAGTTGCAGTGTAGCTTCAATGTGTGGACAAATATTGGCAAACAATCCGTTTCATTGTAGATGAAGGCAGACGGTAAAAAAACTGGGAGATTAAATAGTTTTTTAATAAAGAATCTGAATAGTTTTTCTAACTCATCGTAGTAGTCTCCACCCCAGACCTGCGCGCCGTAACATGCAATAAACCGGCTGACAGTATTAAACATTCTAATTTTTGCATTGTACAAAATATCCTTGTCAGCCACAAAACTCTTCCACTACGCATTAATGCCCTGTTTAGCTTTGGAAACTTTTTCAGTTAAATTATGATGAAAACCCAATTTAGATGAAAGTGTTATGCCTAAATATTTATAACGATTTACTATACCTATTTTCTCCCCACTAAAATACGACCTTTCGTTTTTAGACAACTTGCCTCCACCTTTGAATACCATAATCTGAGATTTGCTCAGATTGAGTTTCAAATTCCACAACTGAACATAATTAGCCAAAGAGTTAATCATGCGTTGCAAAGATTGCGGCTCAGAGGCAAGAATCACCAAGTCGTCGGCGTACGCCAATATTTTAATTCTCTTTCCGCCCAGCAGGACTCCGCCGCCCTCCAGGCAATCCTCGATATCATTCATAAACAAGGAGAAAAGCAAAGGACTGAGCAGACAACTCTGCTTAACACCGGAACTGACCACAAATTCCCGACTTCTCCCTTCACTACACCATACACTCCCAATAGTGTTGGTCAAAAGGCCCTCAACTGAACGAACTATTTTTGATGAAAGTCCCAAATTATGAAGTTTGAATACAAGGGAATACCTATCAATGGTGTCAAAGGCAGCTGAAAAATCCACGAAGAATGCATAAACCTTTTGTTTTTTTATACTAAGATTAAATTTAATTAGGTTTACAAGTGTAAACACATTGTCAATCGTGGAGTAATTACCCTAAATCCTGCCTGAAATTCATGGAGTATTCCTTCATTAGCCCAATCCGTCACCTCTGCAACAGGAGTCCCGTGTCCATTTTTCCGACTACGTTATTAAAAGATATCCCCCTATAATTCGAAACCTCATTATGATTTTCTTTTTTTAAAAGGGGAAAGATAACAGACTCTCTAAAATTAGAGGGCACAACTCCTGACTCGAAAACATGATTAAAAACATTAAGAAGTACCTCCAAGAAATTAGGGGTTGCGTTTTTTAAAAAATTCGTAACAAATACCATCAACGCCCGGTGCCTTCCCGTTTTTTTGCTTTACTAAGTACATTATCCAATTCATTAATTGTGAAAGGCTCATCTATTTTATTGCAATGAATGAGAGGCACTGCATAATGAATCCTACCAACATATACAACAGGATTGTACAATTCAAAGAAACAATTTCTCCATTCCTCCAGTGACATACCACTACACAAAACAATCTTACTCCGGTCCAAAACTCTTTACTATCTTTGCTTTTGTTTATTCTCGCTAACATGTCAACAGAGTATTTTTTTTTTCTTTAAAGAACATAATTGTTTAAATTTTTTATTAAGTTCCAAATAAGACATTTTATCATTAATATCACTAGATTTTCTGAATTTATTAAGCTGATTGAAAGAGACATTTCGAGCAGCAACACACTCTTTATCAAACCATCTTTCTTTAACATATATAGGATGCCTAGGGTTAGGATTACAATTGGTAGATGCTGTTATAATCGATAACAAATGATCAATTTCACTATCCACCTTATTGGTATGATAAATTACAGAATTCAAGTACATATTTAGTTTATTCTGGTAAGTTTGTTTCTCATTTTCGCACCACTTTATCTTTGGTAACGGAAGTATATTATTTTCTACATTTAATATCTGAGTATTACAAGACAAGACAATGGGCAGATGATCTGAAAATATCTGAGACTCGACTCTAACATTAAACAATGAACTACCTTATCATTTTAAGACTTACATAATGAAAATGGACACAATATATTATATTCTGTAGGATTATAAAATTTTTTGATACTGTTATTGAATCATTTTTGTGTAACAGTACTAATGTTGCGGAAAATTTTCACATATTCATATATTCATAATGGATGCCCGCCATTCATTGTTTTGGTATGCTCATTTGAATTTTAGATATGCTAGAAGTCCCAAATCTTATCTACTATTCTGCAATGGTATTTCTAATCCAAATAAAACAGTGATAACTTATAGCTAGTAGGCAATGTTTAAAGAAAATTGTTGAACCTGCTTTAAACGAAAAACTGTGGGAAAACACGAACATTCTGTGATGACGCACTTCATCGGATTTTGACGCAAACCATTCGACTGGATGCAATTATCATCGCACCTAAGGATACTAAAGTACCCTAAACAAAATATCAGGTTTGTGTTACCTGACGTTTCGTTTCTGGGATATATTCTTCACAAACACACACACACACAGACAAACTCACCAAACACGTACACATATATGTATATATATATTTTTATATATATCTTTCGTAAAAATAAATTTTAAATTTACTGTTACGATGTTTTATGGTGTATTTTCATAATATATGTACGTTAAAATAAATTCAACTAGACTTAATTAATTGATCCTTAGGTATTGTATAACACAGCTTTAATGAAAACATATTGAATTTAATTAAATATAAAAACACTTTATCTCAAAGTAATATTAATAATAATAATAATAATAATAATGCTTTATTTCATAATGACAAGGTAACAACAAAATACATTCTTGACATTCTACGGCATGGTAAAACCGTCTGCCGCAAAGTAATATTATATTATATATAATTGAAATAATATAAATATTATTGTGCTAATTAAATTTTATAAATAAATGGATGAAATTTAATAAAGTATTTCATAATTTTGCGCTCACATTATTTTTAATTCCGTTGAAATAAATTGTAAATTATTAAATTTCTTTATTATTAAAAACTAGTTTCATTAGCCGGAAGATCAAGATTCGCTTTTTCCATAATATAAAACGCGTAATTCGGACATTTTCTAAAAAATTCCCGTTCCAAAAACAGCAGCCTTATATGCTTGCGTTGCTCTTTTGGTGTTCTTAATATCTTTGTGGCCGATTTGATAGCTTCATGTCATAGAAGAATTTTTTTTTTTCCACTTTTTAATTTATTTATACCTGAGCATTCCATGACTTGAGCTCCACAGCTTAAGGATGATTATTGAAGTCATTTTTTTTAAGTCAGGAAAAACGGGAAGTACATAGCCTCATTCCTCTGCGACCTGCATTGAAAGGTTATTGTGGATCCCCTGGGCTTATAGCACATTCTTCAGCTTTGCCCTCTTACTCAGACCTAGCAAAGCTGAAAGTGGCTCTGTCATGAAGCTCGTGACTTGGGGATTACCTGTCCCGAGTGGAAGAAACCTTGTCCTCATCGGGCCGGTACACTCACAAAGGATGTATCCCTGGAGTTTCCTCCTCAGCCATGCAGAACCGGCATAACATGTTGTCTGCAAGTAAATAATTGGTACATTTGCCTGTTCAGCCTACAATGCCCTGTTAATAGACCCAATATTAGTCTTATATCCCTTCGACTATGGCTCAGTAGATCGTGGTAAATTTAGGTACATGCCTTTTAACAAAGAATTTAGCCAGCCTCTGCCTTGGTGTTCTTTCCCACCATTGCAGACACTATCCAATCCTTGATAGAAGCTTGAATCAGGATCCTGGAAAAATGCTTCCTAACTGAAGTACTGCCATTGAAAGTTGGATAGCAGAAATTAATATAAAAAAATAGATTGTTTTTAAACAGAAACTTATTTAACAAGTTTCTTTTTGAAAATTGTGTTCAAAATTATCTCCTCCAGCAGTCGAAGAGAAAAAGCTGCAAAGTCTAGCCCTGCGTAAGAATGATCTAGCAGCTGTATCATGTTAGGAGAATTTTTTGTGCTCGCTGCAGCAATCATAATTCTGATAAGTTGATCTCTATGTTATATTTTTCTGCATACACTAGACTTTATGTGCGCCCAAAGAATGTAGTCGAGTGGGTGTTAGATCAGGTGAACAAAGGAGGCCAAGGAACTGAAGTTACTCTCCTATCAAAAAGAACTGGTCGTGTGCTGAATCCACATCTGGACTCTGTATGTAAGAGGAACATTCTCCCATAATAAGCGGAAGTTCTCATTTAATTAGCGATGATAATAAACGGCCCACTATTACAAAAGAGTCCGATAAGTTGGTCCTTTATAATCCCCCCCCAACCAAAAGTTTACTGCAAATCTATGCGGAAAATTTGTTTCAAATGTTTCGTATGGGTTTTCATTGGATCAGTAATGTGAGTTTCGATTATTATTAATACCATCTCTACTGAAGGTATCGTCATCAGTGAATATAATTTGTTAAATAAAGTACATGTTGATGGCCAACGAGCTAGCGAAGAACTGCAACTGCAACTCGAAATCTTCTAGTAACTCTATGGAAGATGATATGGGAATAAGCCAAAATAACTTAATAACCTCCATACCTCCATTCGCTTAACACCTATACTGTTAGAAATTCCTTGCACACTAGTAGATGTACTGTGTTCAATAGCTCTAATAGACTTCCTCTTAATCAGCACCATCTCGGTCACGTCCAGCAGGATCCTGTTTCTCTTAATGTTCAGTAAACACTATCGAATACACGGTGATTAGGAAATCGCCTTTGATATTCTATAACTGTCCGCCTTTCATTTCCATTTCCAAACCCCTTACATAATGAATATCAGCGTATTCTTCATTTAAAAAATATATTTTTAAGTTTTTTTTATTTAACAACTTAGTCAACAGCAAAACTGACATAAATAATTTAAAAACCAAAATACTGACATTTGAAAACAGCTGAAAACAATTGAAAGCAACTGACACTGGAAAGCACATTAATGGAATTTCACCCTTTTATTAATTAAGTTCTGTTTAAAAACAGAATTTTTTTTTTTTTTTAATTTCAGCTCTCTATCTATTAAAATTTCGGAACAGAAAAAAGCTGATGTGATTGGTATTTTGTATCCAATTTAACTCCCTAAACTCTGGAGTTTTCATGAATTAAAACATTGGCACGGCTTTCGGTACTGCATATCCCAATTCCAAATGATAATAAAAATTATTAAGCGAATGAATTTTTACTTCTTCTGGGAAACGAATCGATATTAATCAATCTATATTCGTAATCGATATGCTGCGATGATATAATCAATAGGGCAGTGGCAGATTAAAATTTGCAATGCTATTAGCTGTATGACGCCATACGATGGGTATAATAAATCGACTAGAGGGCAGTGGTTTTGATATATATTTAAATTAGTCGATATATTTTTTATCAATAAGGCAATAGCTACTTGCAGTGCTATTGGTTGTGACGTCATAGCCCCACTTCTATTTTACTAGTACTAGGTAGTACTGCCTGAAATTCAGATCTCAGTGCTTGGTCGTTATGTGCAAGACGTTAAAGCAGCAACATGAGGAGCCCTGGAATTCTGAGAATTACTTCTAGTAATAGAAAGCATTCTAATCGCGTCAATTTTTACTTTCTGTTACTCCTAATAAGAAGAAGTATTGTAATCGTGTCAAATTTTCGATATCGAGTTTTCACCGGAAATATCCAATTTGACGTACCCTGCGTCCAAAAAGTGATTTTTAGCAAAAGTGGTTTGTGCGTGTATGTGAACAGCATAGCTCAAAAACGAAAAACCGTAGAAAGTTGAAACTCCATATTATGTTTAGGTATCACCATGGCATCTGACAGTACGTTATCTGTCAAAATTCCTCAACCGAAAGTACCACTTTTCTAGTTTGTTTGTTTCTTTTTTGCGTTTTTGTCAAAAATAGCTCGGACGATTTTCTTCAAACCTGGTATATAAACTACACATACAAAGAGTTACAACTTTTATTTGAAACATTTCTCTGGAAAAATTTTATTTAAGGGCAGTTATAGGGGAGAGGCGGGGTTAGGTTTTCATCTGAGGTGCAAATTTCAATTTATTAGACAATTCTGTCATCTAAATATACTTAATTAGAATTAAATATGTTGTTGAAATTCCGAGTTTGGAAAAAATTCGGATAAACTAAACATACAAAGACCTACAACTTTTATTTAAAACATTTCTCTGGGGAAAATTCATTTAAGGGCAGTTTTAGGGGAGGGATAGGGTTATGTTTTTCTCTAAAAGTGCTATCATTGTTGATTATACAATTCTATCACCCAAACAAAATTAATTTGGAAATACATATATGGCCAAAATTTCGTGTTTCAAGAAAACTAGTAAATCGGAAGTGCGCTTTTACTAAATAGTTTTTTTTTTTTTCAGTTTTCAACGAATTTCATTAAAATTGGTATACATAACTATAAAATTTGTTAGTTATAATTTTGAAAACTGGGGTAAGAGAAAGTTGTGTGGGGTTTTTATTACACCAGATTTTTTTTTTTTTTCTAAATTGAGTTTATACCTCAACGTTTTGTGTTCCCCCAGAGAACGGAAAAAATGTATTTATTAGTTGTCTGAATGTGTTCTTTTGTGTTTGCTTATGAATTAAATATATCAAAAACAAAAAATCACTTAAAGCTCCAAGTTGCTATTCCGTTTTTGTACCTCTATAGCATGCGATAATAAAGTTTTGGTTAGAATCTATCAATCGGAAGTGCGTCCTTAATTTGTGGTATTTTTTTTTTTCAGTTTTTTACCACTTTTTTGCAACTATTTTCTTCAGAATGAAGAACTATTATTAAGCGAATGAATGCAACTATTATAAGCGAATGAATGCAACTATTATTAAGCGAATGAATTTTTACTTCTTCTGGGAAACGAATCGATATTAATCAATCTATATTTTTGTAATCGATATGCTGCGATGATATAATCAATAGAGCAGTGGCAGATTAAAATTTGCAATGCTATTAGCTGTGTGACGTCATACGATGGGAATAATATATTGACTAGAAGGCAGTGGTTTTATTATATTTAAATTAATCGATATATTTTTTTATCAATAAGGCAGTAGCTACTCGCAGTGCTATTGGTTGTGACGTAACTCCTATGTTACTAGATACTAGGTATCTCAGTGCCACCACCACAACAACTATTTTCTTCAGAGTTTGTATATTACCTATATACCATAAATACCTATCAATTTATATTATTTGAAACAATTAACCCGGAAAATTGATTTTGGGGGGAGGGGACTGGGGGAAGAGTAGCGTTTAGCTTTCCTCGAAATTATCACTTCTGTAATATGTATGGTTCTACCACCTGTATATACATTAGAAAAGCATTGGTAGAATTTCAAATTTTAAGAAAATCGATTAACAGCAATTGCTCGACTTTACACAATAAGTTTTTTGTTTGTTTGTTGTTTTTTTTTTTTTTTTTT